>CAEFZX010001348.1:0-18958 GCA_903066825.1 Alfaro cultratus | reverse complement strand
ATTACAAAATAAAACACAGGAAATGTTAAGGTCAGCTAAATTGTCGTGGCTGGAGCTAAAGGACCCCTGAACGATACTGACTGACGCTGCGTCACGGTTGCCTAGAGACCGACACTACGCAGCCCGGCGAGACGCTGTACTTGGGTCTATGCGCCGAAGCGCATGGAATGCATCTATGGCAGGGGTGGGCAACTCCAGGCCTCGAGGGCTGGTCTCCTGCAACTTTTAGATATATCTCTACTTCAACACACCTGAGTCAAATAATGAGGTCATTAGCAGGACTCTGGAGAACTTGACTGCACTTAGGAGGTGATTCAGCTGTTGGATTCAAGTGTGTTGGACCAGGAAGACATCTAAGAGTTGCAGGACACCGGCCCTCGAGGGCCAGGATTGATCTATGGGGTCATTTCATTCTCACTAAAAAAGAAAACAGGGTTGGATCAGCAGATTAACTCCAAACACGTTTGATTATTTTTAAGGTGATCAAGGTGTGCAGACAATCACACCAATATAAGTAGCTGCGCAAAGGTGTGCAGCTACTTTTGAAGGCTCTGATGGAGAACATCACCAATGGAGTGTGTGTTCAGAGATCATATTGATCTGCTGGGAAATTTTGATGATGGTTTATTATCGTTTAGATTGCTCAGACTGATCGTCCTGGAGCTCTGAGCAAAACTTAAAGAAGGAGCCGTGCGGTACCGGTACACCCTTACCTACAGGTGTCACTCTGGAGTGACAGAAGTCACTGGTAGCTCATTGTTTATGTAATCAGAAATATTTTTTGCCTGTCAAATGTCACCAATTTTGATTGAGATATCATATATGTATTTACAGGATTTTTTTCACACAATATATTTTAATTTAGATACATAATTACATTACATTTCAGATACATAATTTCCTCTTGCAAATGCATAAACACAAAGATTTAAACTTTTGTAGTCACTTGAAAGAAACTTTGAGCGTGAATCAAACATAAACCGCAGGTGAGCTTTTATTTTGAAAGGAGCTTGTAAAGGAAGATGCCGTAACGCCTTGTTCCATCGCGCACGTCAAAATAGAGTATGGGCTGGCTTTACCGCAGTTCTAAAAAAATATTTTAATGGGACTGATGTATATATTTTTTAATTACCTCAAACTTAAATTAAAAATACTAGATCATTTTTTAAAATATTTTAATTAATTAAAATGAACCTACATGATATATTTTACATAGATTTGTTTCTTCTCTCCAACAAAGAGGCGCACACAAATCTATTTTGCTCAGGATCTTATAATTCATGTGTTACGGTTTCATCCGGAAGTGTTGCACGCTGTCGGCTCTCCACTGACAGCCTAGAGTTCAACTTTTGCCTCCATATGGAGAACTTGCAGTCATTAACGTCTCAGTAAGCAGACTTTGATGTTAACAGAGAACTGAGAACAGTGTGCTTGTTTCAGCGGTTCCCTCGGAGCAGAGACACAGAGGAGCAGCAGCAGAGCCCCGTCCCGCCCCCGCTGTCTGTCCGTCAGTGTCACCGTCACATACTCAGTGCTGTACAGCCGCGCGCGTCATCCAGCTCCCGAACGCTTCTGTTTTTTTCTCACTCCCACCCTTCCAGCTTCAGCACCGCGACAATGTCCGAATACTTCAGCCTGTCGGACTGCGACATCATCGGCTTCGACCTGGACCACACGCTGTGCCGCTACCATCTGAAGGAGACCTCCAGGGTGAGTTCCGCTCTGCTGGTACATAACTGGACGGTGGCCGCGACGGTTCGACTTGTCCTCGCGCATTGTGCCGGAGAAATGCTTAGCGGTCAGTCTGCTCTGGCTCGTGCCCAGAGAGCAGGCTGCTGGGAATATGTGTCGGAGCGCTCTGTTCTTTGATGTGTGTGCGTGGTGAAGCGACACCTCCACTGCTGCAGTCACTTTGCGTGACTCACAGGTTGGAGCGTCGGCGTCTCGTATATGGGTGACTTTGAATCCCCCTTAGGCCGAGCTGGAGCCCGATCCTAACCCTCTGTGATGAGGCGTTTGATGATATTTTGAGTCCCGCAGAGAACAGCTGGAACATCGCAGGTTCTGTTGGTGGCCTACGGTTTAACCAGGCCTGGGGTCCATTTTCACCCTGTATCCCACAGTTTCTCGTGCATCTTGTTTGCATGCTGTGGAAACACAATAATGCCAAATAACAACCTTCTCAACGGCATATTTTTGTAAATGTACCCAATGCACGTGAAATAGAATTTGTATGATGACTATTTTTCCCTAGAAAGGATCATATCGGTAATGACTCATACACGTATGCAAGCTCAGAATGTTATAAGTAGGCCTGGACTGGAGTTATCATGTATTTACTTTGAGGCTTCTTCTGCACATTGTTTTCCTCTTTAAACCCTCACATGAACAACTTCTCGGATTCAGGAAGAGCAGTGTGGTTTTCGTCCTGGTCATGGAACACTGGACCAGCTCTACACCCTCAGCAGGATCCTTGAGGGTGCATGGGAGTTCGCCCAACCGGTCTACATGTGTTTTGTGGACTTGGACAAGGCGTTCGACTATGTCCCTCAGGAAACCCTGTGGGGGTTCTCCGGGAGTATGGGATACCGGGCCCTTTGATATGGGCTCGTTTCCAGGAGGGGTTGGAGTCCGCCAGGGCTTCCCTTTGTCCCGGATTTTGTTCACTACTTTCATGGACAGAATTTCTAGGCACAGCGAAGGTAATGAAGTAATCCGTTTTGGTGGCCTCAGGATCGCATTTCTGCTTTTTGCGGATGATGTGGTCCTATTGGCTTCATCGGGCGTGATCTTCCTTGGATGTGCAGTTTCAAAGCTTCCACCTCACAGAGCAACCCTCCTCTGTGGGCGTTGAGTGGCTCCCCCACTCAGCTCTATCAGACTAGCCAGCAGCAATTAGCAAACACCCATTGGAACTGTGCTTCTGATGAGCTTATTATATAAGTTACTTCTCAGTCCAATGCTGGTTAATAGAGGAGCATTGTTGTGATGTCTCTGTAACTGATGTTGCCCTGTCTGATCATTTTGCTGTTACGTTTGAAAGTACAGTCTCCGTTGACTCTCTTAGCAAAACAGCTACTATCACATAGCATTCTTTTACAGAGAACACTGCAGAAACTTTTAATCAATTATAGTTCTCCTCCCCACCTTTATTCTGTAACGTTGTAGATGAGTTGGTAGATAACTTCGATTCTAAAATTTCAGATGTCATTGATTCCATTGCTCCCATTAAAGTGAAGATCATGGGTTTGTGTTGATTTTAGCAGTTTATGAGGAGCTTTTGACTAAACGGGAGACTAGTTCCTGTACCCCAAAAATATTCCACCTCTTTCATTGTCCCAGTACGTCAGGACATGGTTCTAAAAACATAAAAAGGTAATAAAATATGCAAAGTAACTTTACAAAAGTGTCACAAAATAGTACACTAGTATGAAATAAATAAATGATAATAAAATCAATAACTGAATCTTGAAATAAATAAACAAAAAGCTACACATTATTCTGTAATAATATAATTTGTTTCATTTCATGGGGTTATTGATGTATTTCATGAAATATTTATTAATTTATTAATAACAGTATTATTTATTTTGAATGAAAAGGTTCTCCATAGCAAGGCATTACTGAGCCTTCCTTTATGAGTGCTCTTCAAAAATAAAATTGGATCTCTGGTTCAGGTTTGATTCACACATTAAGTTGCTTTCCAGCAGCTATTAAATTTTAAGACTTCAAAGGACTGTGCTATCCACTTTCTGACTTTCTCCTTCCTCCTTCCTGTGTTTACAGCTCATCTATGACAGCTTTGCCAGGTATCTGGTGGAGCACAAGGGATATGACAAGGACCTCCTGAATCTGACTCCTGCTACCTGGGATTTCTGGTGAGTGTCCTGTTGCAAGAGGTTGTGTAAATCAAACCTGAACCGGAGATCCCTTCATGTGTCCAGACAGCAGCATTGAAAATCTTTTTATTCGCTCCCAGTTTGTCTGTGTGCGTTTTTGATTATTGCAGGATCCTGACTGTAGTTATCATCTTAGCTTACATTTTAGCAAAAAGCCAATATGCTGCCATGGCACTGTTTTTCACTGCCCTCCGGTGACAAATCTAGATGAGTGTTCCTTGTATTATTTTTGTTCATTTCTTGTAAAACCAGACCACTAAATGTTTTTCTATTGTTAAAATCAAGTTCCTAAATCAAAAATGCCCAAAATATTGAAAGATGTTCATAGTAATGAGATGACCTTAAATGACCTTAAATCTTAGCTTCATCTTATTTTTAAATTTCCATTTTGTTTCCAGTTTTAAGGGGTTGGTGGTTGATCTGGAGGATGGAAACATTGTGAAGTTGGCTGAAGATGGCACTGTTTTAAGGTATGTTTATTTGTCATAAAATGTATGCATAGATCCCAGTCAATCTTGAAAAGTATTTCTGGATGTTTCTTGCTTCAATAGGGCAACACATGGAACCAACAACCTCAGCACAGAAGAACTCATGAAACATTATGGGCCAAAACGGGAGTGGAAGCACTTCAACAGCCTAAACACATCCTTCACAAGATCAGGTGGGATGGTTATGTTGTAATTTATCTTAGAAAGAAGTTCCATCAGTATGTGACCCACAGCTTTCCTGTCAAACCTTAGATGTTCTATCATTCACCTCAGTCATAGACTCTTCTGCTTCCACAAGCTTGTCTTCAACCAAACCAGGAGATGCTGCTGCTCCCTTTTCCCCCCCTCCCACTTTTCTGTGTCTAGAAGTCAGGTGAAGCAGCAGCTGACTTATTTAACACAATTCAGCCTGATCTGCTCTGTGAGAAACTCCAGAAAACACATGTGGAGGCCTTAACAATCACCTGGATTTATGACTACCTCACAAACAGACCACAGATTGTGAAACTGAAGGACTCTGTATCTAACCAGGTGGTCTGTAACATAGGAGGAGCAGAGGGCACTGTACTCTCACCATTCCTTTTCACTGTAGACTTCCAGCACAGTCCAACTCAGATGACTCTGCAGTTGTCGATTGTATTAGAGATGGACAAGAAACTGAGTACAGAGAGCTGGTGGACCACTTTGTGTCATGGTGTGGGAACAATCGCCTTGTCTTGAATGTAAATAAAACAAAGGAGAAGATTGTAGATTTCAGGAAAAACGGGGTTGGATCAAACCCTATTTCCGTCATGGAAGAAGAAGTGGAGGTAGTTGAGGAATATAAATACCTCCAAGTTCATCTGAACAACAGACTGGACTGGAGACACAACATTGAGCTGTTGATAAGAAGGGACAGAGGAGACTTTACTTCTTGAGGAAGCTAAGATCCTTCAAGGTTTGCTGCAAGATGCTGCAGATGTTCTGTCAGTCTGTTGTTGAAAGCATCATCTCTTCTTCATCTGTTGGGGCAGCAGCATCAGAACCAGGGACCTAAAAAGGCTTAACAACCTGATAAAAAGACTGGTTCTTTTCTAGGGACGAATGTAGAACCTGTGGAGATAACTATGCAAAGAAGGATTCTTCATAAAATCAAGAAAATTATGGACAACCCTGACCATCCTCTTCATGAGACTGTCTTGAGAAAACAGAATGTCTTCAGTCAGAGGCTTTTTCAAATTACCTGTAATAAAGACTGCTACACGATATCTTTCCTGCCAACAGCCATCACTGCCTACAATAACTCTTTGAAGAATTTGAATTAATATGAGTTACAACAACATTTAATTTTCCTTTGGGGTAAAGTATATTTGAATGAATTTGAATTGAATAAGTTTAACTGTTATGTGTATTTTTTGCAGCAAAATACTACTTCTATGACAATTACTTTGATCTTCCGGGGGCTCTTCTCTGCGGAAAAGTTGTGGACATGTTACACAAGGTAATATGTGTTTTAATAACTATAAGGATTTATATCTGTAGATCCAATTTTTTAAGAACAAATCTGAATAGTTTTGTATCAACCCAATTTTTTTCCCCATTTTTAACAGCGGGGAAATGAGGTGAACTCCAACTTTTGGAAAGACATGGTGGCTTCCATTGACCACAATTACAATACATCTGCTTTCAAAGGTACCCAGTTTATCTTAAATATACTCATAGTTCAATTAATGACTTTGACAAAAGATGAAACAAACTCAAAGATATTTTTCAAAGTTGTACTTTTATTCCATGTTTTTCCTCAGTAAGTGGTACATAACTTAACACATCCAATGGGATATAGTTACAAAAAAAGCAGTTTGAAATTCCCCTCCAATGTTCTGTTTGTAGTCACAGTGCTGGTGTAAATGTGCTGATCTTTTATAACGTATATTAGATCAGTTTTGCATATTTTTGTTTGTAAATTTAAAGGAAATCCTTAAACAAACAGGAATAAAAAAACTAACACAAATAAAAAAGTATCTGTAAATGTTCCAGGTAACTGTAGAGCACCACTTAAGAAATCTTATAATATTATTCTGTGTTTTTGTTTCATTTCTAAGGCATAGAATGAATGGGGAACAAAGATAAATTTGAGGCCTAAATTTTTTAGAAAAATGGTATCTCGGTTCATTGACCCTTGTCACTTAGAGTGAGGTTGGTAAATGGTAAAACAGATTCACAATCTTTATTTCAATTTGTGTAAATTAATCTATTTCTCTGAGCAGTTTAATGTTTTTTGTAAGGTTTGAGGTTTACAGGGATTCATTAAATCACGTTGAGGCAATCAAGAACCCAGAGAACCCACAGTGAACATTGTCAGCAGCAAATATACCATTGCTTTCCTCATCGGGAACTTGAACATAGACTCTGTCCCCTGGGTGCAGCATAAAAACAGCACTGCCTGCCATCTGATCCAAGAAGCCCTTGTTGTATTCATCATAGATGAAAACCGTAGGCTCCTCATTTTTGTAGAGGGCCACCAATGCATTTGCGCCATTGACATGAACGTGGAAGCTAAAATAGTAAAGACCTGGGATCTGACAGGTGAACACACCGCTGTGGGGGTCATAGTGGTTCTCTCCATTGTAAAGAACCTGGTTGAAAGCAATAGGGGTTCCAGCAGGGGGGTAGGCCATGGTCAGCACAGCACTAAAAGCAGACATGGGAGCCTTCATCACTTCATGAGGCATCACAACCTCATGGGACTTGATTGGCATGCTCTTTTCATGGTGGTAGGCCACCTCTCCTGGGGGACCAGGTGGACCAGGAGGACCAGCAGGACCAGGGAGACCATCATGGCCTCTCTGACCTGGAGATCCTGGGGGACCCATAGGACCAGAAATTCCCTTAGCTGTCAGGCCTGCTGGACCAGGTGGACCTGGGAGACCTGGGTGTCCCTTAAGTCCAGAGGGGCCTGATGGACCAGGGGGGCCAACTGGTCCTGATTCTCCTGGCAGTCCAGGTTCACCACTTTTACCTGGTGCTCCTGGGGCCCCTGTGTGTCCCTTAAGTCCAGGTGCACCATTTGCACCAGGACTTCCTGGAGAGCCACCATGTCCTTGTGAACCCTTTGGACCCTGCGCTCCATTATGGCCTGGAACTCCTGGGGGACCTACTGCACCAGGAACACCTGGTTTTCCAGTAAAGCCTTGTGCTCCCTGCTCACCCTTGGATCCTCTTGGGCCTGGTGCACCAACCATACCAATATCACCTTTGGGTCCTACTGGGCCTGACTCACCCTGAAATCCTCTTGCACCCTGTGGACCAGCTGGGCCTATAGGACCCGGAGCACCTGGTTGACCAGTAAATCCAGTTGGGCCTGGCTCTCCTTTCTGACCAGTGGTTCCTGGACTTCCTGGAGCTCCTCTGGATCCTGGTATTCCAGGTTCACCAGTCTTACCAACACCTGGCATACCAGGGGAGCCTGGTTGACCAGCAGGTCCCTGTGGACCTTTGGGTCCCATAGGCCCGGGTGTACCTGGTGTACCATTCTGGCCTGGTTTTCCTGGTGCTCCTACACCTGGAGGTCCAGTGTGACCCTTAAGACCTGGCAAACCCATTGGCCCAGAGGCACCATCCCTTCCTGGCGTTCCAGCCTTACCAGGTTCTCCCGGATAGCCAGGGGAACCAGGCTGACCAACTCCAGGTTTGCCAGGCATGCCAGATGGGCCCATTGGCCCAGTTCCACCTGGTGGACCCTGGACCCCAGGAACACCAATGCCTCTCTCTCCTTTTGGACCAGGAAGACCAGGGATACCAGGATGCCCCTTCAAACCAGGTTCTCCTCTGTGACCCATTGAACCCGGAAGCCCTGCTGGTCCAGGTTTTCCAACGGCTGAAAGTCCAGCAGGTCCAGGGGTTCCAGGTGTACCGGGGGCACCTCTTGGTCCCATTGGTCCAGTTGCACCGTTTAATCCTCTTTCACCAGGTGCACCAGGGATTCCGGGTTTTCCAGGAGCACCTGGGGTACCAGGTTTGCCAGCCTGAGAGAGCCCAGAGGCTCCAGGTGGTCCTGGTGAGCCCCGAGGTCCAGTGTGTCCAACACCCCTTTCTCCAGGAGGTCCAGATGGTCCCATTGGTCCTGGCTCACCTGGGGGTCCTGGAGGACCTTGTGGTCCTGCAACAGCTAAAGAATAGAAGAAAAACAACAAAGCATTAGTCTGGTGGTACATCAGTCCTTCCTGTTTTGTTTTTATCCTCTGAATATTCTGTGCAATATTTCATTGCACAAAATAAAAATGGTAGTAAAAGCATCACCAACCACTTTGTCCAAGGAATTAATCAGGTCAATTCAATGCAGATATATTTTGCGGGTGTTTTCATATATCGAAACCTTTGACTTTTCATGAAAGATGTAAAATACTAACAACTATGGCACATCTTGAGCAAAACACCACTCCCTATGATTATGGAGTGGGTTGTGATGATGCCTGTGTTTTTTCTCTATCCCACAACCTCATAGGAAAGCTGATATGTACACACCAATCAGCTCACGTTCTTGTCTATTGCACCTCCGTGTTCCTGCACTGTAGTGCACTTTTTTTCATCACTTGCTTACATTTTTCACCATGAGTCACAGGTACATGCACTAAGCACATCTAACACATCTAATATTGTCCTCTAATTATGTTTTTCAGTTACCATAAAACTGAAAAACATAATGTGACAGATTTTATTCTTTTTCTATTTTCTGTTAAAATATATGAGCTCAGTTTCTAAACAAGTGAGATGTTGGGAGATAAAGATAAAAAGTACCCAATTAATCCTGTGCAACATTGGTTCATTTCAATTAAAATAAAATATCTTACCCCTTTAATATATAAATAGTTAAAAAGGAATTAAGTGTTTGTTGAATTAAAAGGTTAATGCCCTGCTCTGACTTTAAAACTACTATGCCAATAAGCTTTAAGATTTGGATAGGTAACAGTCTGCATTTGTGAAAACTGTTAAAAATATTCTATTTATCAATAAATCAGAATTGGCTGAAAAGAGTTTGTCATTGTAGTTAAGAGTCTTTTGAAACAGTGTTTAGTGAAGGAATCACTCTGACAGGGCTGTTATTTTCCAGCCACATGACGACTGCTGCCTGAATCCTCTCAGAAGATGTTTATGCCAGAAGCATAGCTCTTGGCAGGCAGTAATACCACAAACTGAAGGTGATGATACTGGCCCCAGTGGCTGACCTGGACTTGGAACTTTACTGACATGGGAACAATGACTACCCTCCTGTGTACTTTGTGTCAGGCCTTTATGTCTCAGCTGATCTGTCATAGTTGCAAACAATTCTGATTTAAAACAAGATGAAACATGTATTGGACTCAACTTATGAGATAATTTATTTAAGTTTGTGGTGGGATTTGGAGACCATGAGACCTTTGGGTGGAGCAGGCCTGCATCTGTTTTGTCGATTGGTCTAGTCCAAGCCCTCATGCTTTATTTGCAATTATGTTCTTCTAGAGACTTACAGTCAAACCACATCAACAGCTCTGTAAGTGCTGAACACAACTTTTGAATCATTAACTTGAGTAATAAAATATATTATTAGACATCTAACAAGCAGTTGCGTCATAGTGACTGATGCTTTGTTCTTTTGCTCTTTATTTTATTGCTTTACCGAAAACGACAGCTCCCTTGTTGTCATTCTTTTTATTCTTAGCACAAAAGTTCTCTAACAGCCTTACCCCACCTAGCAGGTGTATCACAGGAGTTGAGTTGATCTGCTAGGTGGGCCTTAATAACATAGGGTGGCACAGACATATAGGAGCCAACAGTTTGACTCGGTGTGAATAGGAGGTGTTTTACTGAAATCTAATCGTGATGGTATAAATGAGGATAATGATTTGATTTTACAGCTTACTGAGAACTTCTATGGACGGGAAGTTCTTTTTCTGGGTTTGGTTGGGTTATTTAGGAGATTTAGAAGAGTTTAAGAAGTTAGGGTCTGAATTACACTTTACACTTTAACTTGCATTAATGTAGCTGCACTGATTAGTCCAGCCATAAGGTGCTTTCATAAAGACCTAGTGGACTACTTGGGCTTTGGTCTTCCACGCTTTTAGTGGAGAGAAGAAGCTTAAGTTCTTCAGTGAACTTTCTGAAGACATATTTAGAACTACTTGCTCACAAGTCTGTCATTCCTAACTTTTCTTTTCTTAATGGTTCTACTTGATTGGATTTGCTTGACCCAGCATGGAGTAGGTGGAGCCTGAAACCAGCTCAGAGTCACTTGCATTGTCCACTAAACTTGACCTGAGATGACTCATCAATGAACCTTTCTTTTGCAACAGACTTATTGATTTGTTGATTGTAGCAATATCATAGCAATACCATCCTCCCAACAGCCATTTCAAGCATTACAGTGTTCTAAACTTCGGCAAGGGTAAATAAAAAGTGCAAGACTTGAAGTGACTCACAGTGACTCTTCACGGGGTAGGGAACCTTTGTCACTTTTGGCGCGTAGTATCTCTCGGGGGTTCCCTCGGCCAAGGCCAGGAGGACAAAAAGGAGGCTTGTTACCCTCAAGTCCATCTTGTGAAGCTAAACCTGAACATACAAACAGGAGAAAAAGTAAACAAATTAGAGGTGAGTTGATTTCTGCTGCATCTTTCATGTTTTATGTCAATCAGCATAGATGAACTAATAACTTGTAACAGCAGTGCTAAAGATGTTCCCCAAACAATGGCAACAAGTCCACATCATCTATTTCATAAACCAGTCAAACCTTGAAAATGCGACTGTTTGAGCTCTGAAAATGTTGTTAATGTTGCCTTCTGGCGGATGCTGAGCACATCCGCTTCTACTTCTACAGAAGTAGAAGCACAGTAATGCTTCTACTTCTGTAAATTCAAACAAATGCTTCATCAAACTTACTCTACCTCCAACCATGAGTCCCTCCCTGGGTTCAGAGCCAGGCTGCAACTGGGAGTCTCCCTCACCATCATGAAACGACCCAAAATCAAGGCCAACTTACCGTGAAGGTTTACGCTCCAAAGAAACAAGTAGTGGGGTGGGTTATATGGGTGTCAGGAGGCTGCTGTCCCAGCACGGTACTTGTATATCCTTAGACGTAGGTGGGTCTGCCAGTGTGAGTGGCAGCTGCTGCTTCCCAATACGCTGGGCTCAAGATTTTTATACTGAGCTGTTCTCCGGCATCATGGAACCATCTACCTCACCCGGAAGACCCTCCCTGCTCTGATGTCATCTTTAATGATGGGTGCCATGTCCCAAAGAGGCCTGTCACTTCAGAGTGACTGTTCTCCCTCTCTCCCATCTTCCCTCCCTCCTTCCTCTGCCTGCTGCCTGCTTCTCTCTGCCTGTGTAGAGTAGCAGAGGGGAGATTCTCCCTCTGGATGACTTGATCTCTGCCACTGTTCATCTGGCTTTCAGTTTCATTTGACTGGCTGTCCACATCAGATCCAGGCTTCATTAAATCCCTCTATTTGCAGGTTTGATTGACATAGAATTTCAGGTTTAGTGGGGGGGTTTTTCCTTCTAAATGCACAAACAGTTTTATTTTTGTTGTGTAAAAACAGGCCCTTTTTGACCAAGTGGTCTGTCTCAGGATGTGTTTCTGGAAAATTAAAGGCTGTGAGAGTCTGACACTGTTTTCCTCTTGTCTGAAGACACTGCAGGATAAAACCCACAGTAAACATCTTTTCCCAACATACTATTTTTTCCAGCTTTGCTTTAATCACACATTTGACCTGTAATTTCAAAAATTGATCTTTCTAGCTGTGCTTGCAGAGACAACCGAATGATCTATATACAGGCTTGAATTTCACATCAAAAGGCCTGCTCTGCTGTTCGAGTCCTAGGTTGAGCAGAGGGATGCAGGGAAGAGCAGTTCAATGTTCAGACACTAGGAGGCAGAAGTGAGGTTTTGTCAGAGTTTTGTCTGCTTCATCCTGACGACAAATAGAAGTGTAGCTCACAGAGGCTTCTGAATATCTCTTTATATGAAATTAGATCTTAAACATATAGTAAAAGAGAAAAAAAACTAAAATAAATTTAAGAAACAGAATTTTTGCTAAATAATTTTAAGCTCTGTGTACATCTGTGGTATCGATTCAGTAAGCTGCTTCAAACTAAAGTGTATTTATGGCTTTAAGAATCAGATCAGATGATGAAACTGAATTGGCTCCGCTGTATTTTCTGTGGCTCTTTTGATTTCCTGTCAGCTCAGTCCCAATACTCTCACTGTACTCTACACCGCTCTATAAAGTGTGGACTCAAAGTGCACATAAGGGTTTGAGTGCGCTGGTTACAAGCATGCAAAAATTTGACAGTTGTGACAGTATGCCCTCTGTCATAACTTTGACATACAAAATAGTGGGACTAATCACTGTTTGTGCTGCTAAAAAGTACAACTACAATAACAAGAAACAACAAAATCAATTTTAAATATACAGCATAGGTATTTTTGCATTCCAACGTTATTGCTGGAGATATTTGAGTATCCAAATGTATTTCGTTCTGACTTGTTGAATACAGAGCAAAAATTGATGAAAACAGAGCAAAATTTGATGAATCGCACATGCTCAGTAGAGTGAAACAAAAATTATTTAAATACTTTACGTCTGAAAATTAATTTTTTTTCTCTTCTGTGACAGGCACAATTTGCTCTGTAAACATTGTTGTATTTCCAAAATGGCAAAAAATACACATTAAAATGTGCTAATTTTCAATTTGACAATTTTAAAGAAAATTCTCCTTGCAATATGACAGCTGTATCCCTATGATACAGCTGTTACTCAAAAGAAGAAAAAAAAAAACAACTTTTATGTGGCTAAAAGTTATATTAATATAAGGTGGAGCTAATGTGCTAACAAAGATCAAGAAAAGAACAAACATATAAAATACAGAAACAAAGGCCTGATGCAGCATTGTGAAAAATAAAAGGACTAATGGAATTAAAATGTCCTGCTTCAAAGAAACTATGAATATTGTGTCTTCTAGACCAAAAATGTTACAAGAAATTCATAAGGAACACTGACATCAGTTTTAATCCCCTCTACCTGAAGAAGTAAACATTTGTTTAAAAATTAGGATATCTCTAAAGATAATAAGAACCAAATATGTTTCTATTCCACTCCCACAAAAAATTAAGATATTAATCTTATAATTATGTTTGAAGTTTCTAATGCAGAAAGCAATAGCTTTCTGCATTAGAAATTAAAAATAAATATCAATTCCTGTGCGATTTGTGACTGAAAGTTTGAGACAATACACATTTTTTCAATTGCAACTTTATGTTTTTAGAAAAATTTTCAAAAGTGGATATTGTACAAGAAATGTATTCCATCTTTAAGTGTTATTATATTAAAATGTACTTTTCCTAACATGGGATGAAGAGTAAAATTATAATATTAGCGCTCTATTCCTCTAGCTAAGTTTTAATTCACAAATATCGTTTTCTAAAAATCACCTCCATTTTTAAGTGAAATAATTTTATTTAAGATTTTGCTTAAACATTGCGACATCACAAAGCCCAATCTTTATATCAGTATGATAATAGCTTTGAAATAGATTTGAAATTTGTCTTGCATTTGTAACAATTTGTTTTACTTTCCTCAGTTAGTTTGTGACTATTCTTTTATTTCTTTTTTCTGTTCAGTTTATCATATAAAACTTTTTTGTTACTAATGTGTGCCTTGTCATACTATTTTCTTTGAAATTTCTATAAAGATGGAAGAAAAACAAGAAAACATTTCCATAATTCTGCCTTTTAACTCAAAATGTCTCATGCAGGATTGAATTGTGGAAAATACCCTTTGCCAATGTCCGCATGGATGCAAGCTTAGCATAAGTACACAAACCCAAATGGAGCGAGGGCGATGTAGGGAATTAAGACACACTATGCTCTCAAACCCTTCAACATGCATTTGAAGGGCACAAGGGCAGAACAAGGCCAGTGTCCTCCTCAGTGGAGAGTAAAGAACCAGGAAGGAAGAAAAACCAAAACACTAAAACATGCTTGCTACAGATAACACCATTTATTAACTATTCATAACTTAAGTCATATAACAACACCACTTATGTGTGCCTTGTCATACTATTTTCTTTGAAAATAGTATGACAATTTTATTAAAAAAAATTAATAATCAAATTAATTTTATTATTAATTTTAAGAATAAAATTAATAATAAAATTATTAATTTTATTATTAAACTAAGTTATATTTGCTTCCTAGAAAATGCAAATGTCTAAAAAATAAAGGACTTTGTGGCCATAACATTTCTGTGATAAGCGTCATTCAATCATAGGAAAGATTTCTGACTTAACCATCAAATGATAAAAGAAGATGGTGCAAGACTGTTCAGAGTATGTAGGCGTAGTTCATGGAAAGTTTAGTGGACAGAAAAAAGTTTACTTAGCTGCCTTTCCTCTTCGTAAATCTCCCAGAATGTCATTTGGTTCTGGATTGGAGTTCAGTGAAATTATTCAACGTTCTATTGGACACATCGCGATATATATTGTTGATTTGTATATCTCGATGTGTTACGTTAGAGTATACGTTAGAGTATCTAAAATAAGTAATTTGTCTGTTAAAACAAAATCAGAAATTCTCATTAATTAGGTTAAAATCTCATCTCATATTCTTTGTGTGTATCATCTGGTGTGACACCTAGTGACCAGTAACTGTGTATAAATTGCTTAGACTGCATTTGGTGACATGATTTGTGGCTAATAAATTATTACCAAACTAATGGATGGGTTATTGCTCATCTGTATCGTGTAAAAGCCAGAACTGGCCCAAATCTACTTTTGGAAGCCTTTTCCTCTTCTTAACTGCATAATTTAATCTGCTACCAATTTGGCAGCCGCAGATGAGCACTTACTGAGCTGTACGGCATCCTTGGTAAACTCTCTGAATGAAATGACAGAGCAGGCTGGGGGGTGGAGTCGACATTTAACAAGTTTCTCAGCTGCAGATACGGCACCACTTCTCACCATGAAAGTGGCTGTGACCGCAGTGCGGCATCAGCAGGTTTTATTTCCCCTAGGCGTTTTTTTTATTTTTTTATCTGTTCATGGTATGTCAGAATTATTACCTCTGCGTCTATATCTGCCTATCGTGAGGTTTAATGTAAACGGATACTTAGTTTCACATACCGTTTTTGGGTTAGCGCTTGCTTTGCATGGCAAAATGCAGTCGGTGCACATAAACATGTAATTAGGACCGGAGATGAACCATGCAGAATGTTTCTCTGACACAGGGCGATGTGGGATCTCCAAGCCTCCACCTCCTGGTGTGGGTCGGGCTGGGTGGTATTCCTGGGAAGGGTCCATCGCTCTAACCATTGTTTTGCTCCTCCAAACAGCTGAACTTGCTGCAGTTTTACTACAGATGTGACACAATGCTTCTTCAGACACTTTAATGAACCCTAATGATGATTGAACTTGTGTTGCAAGATGCCCAGCCTCTATTTTCTGCACTACATTTGAAATATTCATCAAATGTCTTTTCCATGTGTAACAAATGACCAAACATGACCATCTATCTGCTTTTTATTACCATAGCATAATATTTTCATTTAACCGGGAAGGCCTTTTTCTAGTGTTTTTACACTTTTACTAAAAGAGGTATATAGAGGATTACTACACCTGCCAAAGTATGTCTTCATGACAACTATTCATGCTGTTCTCCTCCGCCTTTTGTGGTCATACTTTCGATTTTCTTTGCCTGTTGTGACTTTCTCACCACTCTTTGAATGGGGCTTATATCATGATTTTGTCTTGAAATTGTGGCCTTCAATGGTATACTGCAGACAGTCTCATTTGAACGACTACTTATGATAAAATTTGTGTCATGTCAGATTGTAAAATCACGGGTGGTCTTATAAGTGTGCTTTTTTATCTTAACATAACATAAAGTATAAAATCCTAAACTTTTCCCATAGTGCATTTATGCAATTATTGGTTCAGTTTGTTAGGTGAAAAGCACTGAAAGAAATGTATTTTGTCTTGCTTTGGATTAATCTCTCTCCAATCTCTTAGCAAAAAATTCAACCTACATTTTTTTATGTTTTTTTTTTTTCATATTTTTTCATATTTATAGTTAGGAACTATATGTATAGGAGATTGACAAATATGAGAGCCACTAAAAATAGGCCATACACTTTGTTGGACCAGTTAATCGAAACATTTGTCACAACAAATGCTTAGATTAACATTTGTTTTGGCATTGTGGTCACCAGATTTATTTCCATCCAGTGTGGCATTAATTTTTTACCAGGATCTTATATTGATAATGGGGGATTCTTAATGAGAGAATGAAGTTGAGGTCCGGACACTGTGGAGGCCATTCTGTGTGTGAAAAAGTGTCTAATTTTCCCTGAACCACTCTTTTACAATTTGAACCAAATGACTTCCAGCATTGTCATGTTCAGGCATGAATTAAATTCCTTAATGGCACAGCCTGGTCCTTCAGTATATTCAGGTGACCTCATAGCATTACCAGTAACTAACTTTTGAAAATCTTTAAAAGTTTACTTTACCTCTTTTACTTTTCCTTCGTCACATGCTGAGGACTTTGTCATTCTGACTAAACACCACCTTTGTACACACTGTGATGTCTGGTGCAAAGATGTTAGCAGTGCATCTTTGAAAGGATTTAAGTTAAATGATGGATCAGCTGGGATTTAGCCAGCATGTTGTGGCTTGTTTATGGTTTATCTCGCCCAGTAAAGCTGCTGGTGGTTGCATTACTTACTGCTGCTGACTAGAAACATCGCCCTATAGTTGAGTTGACACTTCAAGAATTAAAAGTTATTTATTCAGTGTGTTTGAAGCATTGTGGAAACTACGACTTGAGCCTTGGTCTTTTCTCTATCACAATTTTCTCTTTTAGCCTTCACTTTGACTTTATTTGGTCCAAGAGGTTTGAGGACACCCTTGAGCCAGAGTGAAAGAGGAAATAATTGCAGGTTGATGAGCTGTAGCCTGTAAAGGAAAACAGGAAGCAGCAGCTAAAGATAGCGTGTTTGAGTTGGGAAGTGACAGAAGGTTAGATTTTGCGTTTTAATAAACCCAATGTGCCACAAAAAGACATGTTGAACTTTATGAATGGAAAGACTAAAGCTGGACCTCCTGGCTGCAATGGCTGCAATTATGGGGACTCAGAGACAAAATCATGGTTGGAAGCTTGACTAACTTGAGGCCATATGAAATTCAACATAGGACCCAAAAAGCTTTTCTTAAGTTCTTTTTGTCTAAGTGAGTCATTATCAAATTATGATCCATGTGAAACCAGAATAAAAAGCTCCAGATGTTGAACTCTCAAGTTACCAAATCAGATTTTGCTGTGATTTTAGGATTTATTTTAGGAGTAGGTAATGAGTGCTAATTATCTTAATCAAAGCAGGAGTGCCATAAAGACCTTTTTATTTTTACAGCTCCTCCCAGTCCAGTTTAAATTCCCCCAGCTAAGAGTAGATGTTACAATGTGTCTCTCTCAACAACTCATGAAATGTGTTGATTTCCCACATCAGATTTCTCAGGTTGTTACAATGAAAAACCAAAACAAGGCTGAAAATTGCTGAACAAGTCAAAAAATATATAGAAATTAATGAAGCAATTTGGCATATAACTTCAAAGTGGGAATTTATTTATATTTTTATTTTACATTCCTGCAAACTCTCCATAACTCTGGCTTCTCTGTAAGAGTAGCATAGAAAGTCCTAATCTGAAACCAATTTGCACACAGAATGTAAAAGACACAATGCACACGTGGAATAGGGCGCTTTGGTTAGGTGTGACCAAAATTGTTTGGTCTACATAGAAATCACTGTGGGGGCAGAAAATGATTCCCCTAAACACTCTATCTCCATCCAAAGCAAGGTGGAGACATTGTCATGCTGTGGTGACTCTTTCTTTTTCAGCAGCCAGCAGAAATTTATGAAAAGATTCATGGATTCACAGAGCTGACCCCTTGTTTTGAATCACCCACTAGAAATATTAGTAAATGACATCTTGAAGAACAAGATACTTGAAGTCTTTTGACACCATGTATCTTTAGTTGCTATTAAAAATGACACTTTTTTCACATAATTAAAAGTATTGTAATTTGAGTATACAGTGAACCCTCTCGATAACCCGGTTCACCTTTCACGGTCTCGCTGTTTCACGGATTTGCATCGTGCATGGTGTTCTGCATTCTGATTGGCTAAACAGTCTCTCCTTTTCTTCTCTACCTGTGTGCAGTGGCGCAAAAGGCCGCTATGCAGTGTATGCAACGCATAGGGGCGCTGCACTAGAGGGGGCACAAAAACGATGTGGGGAATTTTTTTTCTAGTCAGCATTTTATGTACTTAACCGCTGTTTGTGTATGAAATGATCAATAACAGAGGAACAGCAGTGATTAGGCGCCTCCCCTCCTGCCAGCCGCTCTCCCTCCCATACAGGTAACTTGGGCGGCGGCCGCTGAGGCGCGTTTTTTCTTTCTTTTTTTTCTTCTGTTAAATTTGAATTGCATTAGTGCCTCGACAACAGGGAGCTAAAGATGGGCGCAGAAAAAAACTCCGGGGCACAAAACAGAAAACGGAAGAGAGG
>CAEFZX010001347.1:10000-18364 GCA_903066825.1 Alfaro cultratus | reverse complement strand
CAAAGTAGCAACCTTTAGCTGTGATTACTACTTTGCACACACTCTGCATTCTCTTGATGAGCTTCAAGAGGTCGTCAGTCACCTGAAATGGTTTTCACTTCACAGGTCCCACCTGTTAAGTGCAAGATTACTAATTCTGATCTGACAACAGTCTATGCCAAAAAGTCCAAGCAAAACATCAGTTTATATACACAGCAAATCCTAATCGTACATCTTTCACTTGCAGTGACTGCAGTGCTGCCAGGTTGGGCTCATAATCAAGAAGAATGATTTATATGGAAAGGCTTTGTAAACATCCCCCCCACCGGCAGAGCGGGGTTATGCATGTTGTGTTGAGGGGCCTGAATGGATTTCAGAATGTTTTCAGGGTGGTAGCCGTCCTGATAGTCGTACCTCACAGGTCACCCTGCCCCATCATCACAGCACACATTCAAACCTCCATGCACTTGTGCAAACAGTATCCCCGGGAGTGTGCTCATGCTATAATAACATTGCTCTTCTATTTTCTCCTTGGCTGCACCTGGCTCGCAATCATGTAACCACTATGGATTTTTTAGCACCCAGTTAGCGGTCAGTGCAAGTGGCTTTGAACAGAGGAGGAGGCAAAGAAAAAGGTCCCTATAAAGACAACATGTTTTAGGTAGTTCTTCTGCCAAAACCTAAAAGGACAATAAAACGATGCTTGTTGAATGCTTGTATATTGAATGCAGATATAATTAGGTCCATTCAGCAAACCAGAATGAAACCAAACTTTCATCAGCTAAGCTTATCAACTAATCTATGGATTGTTGTTTGTAAAGTCAAAAATGAACAGCAATAAATTGGGTTGTTTCATTTTCAAAGTCATATTTTCACCATGTTAGTCATTTCGAAATGTCACAGTTTCAAAATAATTACTTCAGGAGAAAACTAAGTATTTAGTTTACAAAGTAAAGCAAGCTAAATATTAACTCTGTGTTAAATATTTATTTTGAACCTTAATATGTAGCTAGCAAGCTAAATGCTTAGCTTATTTAGCTCCAAGCTATTTTAGTTAGCGAGCTAAATATTTAACTTCGAATGAAATAGTTAGATATTTAGTCTGTAAACTTAATATTTAGCTCCACTGTGAATTGGAATATTTGATATTGAAACGAATAATGTAAAATAGAGAGATTTATTATCTTCTGAAAATAAATTTTTGCATATTTTAGTTTGACTGCACTCTGATTCAGTTCTGCATGTAGAAATCCCATCTCGAGCATGGAGGATGTCTCCCCGACCAAATGATTGTCTCCTGAATTCTGCCAAGATTCCGTGAAAGGGAACAGAAAACACTCGGCCTGCACAGAAACAGTTTGATGAACCACTGTCAAGTCCCCTCCACAGCCCTGTAATGGGATATTCATTTCTTCCACCGCTATCCTGCAAAGGTATTTCCAAAGACAGAGATAAACCTGTTCAAGGAGAGCTGTTGTTACCGCAGGTCAGAAAAAACAAATCCACAGTGGATTTATCTCCATGAACTCCCTCACATCTTTATCTTTCATCCTCTCTTATGTGTGCTCCCAGTTCCTTTTATTGTGAACGCGAATTGTCCAGTTTCACAAAGCTCGACGCACAGCAACACACATTCGCCTGGAGTGGAAGACTTGGCCGCCGCAGAAACACGTGTGTTATGGTAAAGTGGAACAATGTTGTCAGCTTCCTGCAGCACCATACAACTCTCAAATCCCAACAAAGGGAGGTACAAACAGTAGGGATGAGAAAATGCAAAGCCTAATTCAACAAAATGTGCAAATGCTAATAGTTTTCCATTGTGCATACCTCGATTTCTCCCTCATACTCCGAGGAATCCAGCAGAGCCACCTTGAAGGTGGAGGTTTTAAGACGCTTTGAGCCTTTCTGAGGAGATTTCAGGTTCTTGTTTGGGGAGGTCTTCTCAGATGTGTCCTCGGCCTCTCTGTGCTCGTCCTGGTGCTTGGAGTTCTGTTCCTGTGAAACATAAAAAGTGGGATTGGAGATGGTAAAACATCCAAAAGTTAAAAGTGAAAATGCACAAACCCAAAAATTTGATATTTTCCTGAATGCACAGCAAGTTGAAAATCCGAAAATAAATTTGCTTAATGAAAGTATGCCAATTTCGAAAGAAGACGTATTTCAATAAAAGGTTTTGGCACTAGGATGAGGAGGTTAAATAGATGTATTTCATAAAACTGCAATAGAAACGCTTTTTTCACATCATACAAGTCACATGATCAACAGCTGGATGTTACTACTGGCAAAAACCACAAAGAAGACGACAGGAAGTGGTTGGAGGATGATGTTTTTGTTGGACAGTGTGCAGATGGATCACAGTTCATAAAAAGTTGTGTGTCATTCTAATGTGCAAAATATGCGACTACAATTTCCCCAAAACGCTTCATAGGTAGCCGCTCCCATGTAGGCGGGGCTTATCGCTCCAACCCCTGAATAAAACACCGACGTGTTATTCAATGTACATTATGAGCGCTAGCATCATGGCTGAAATATGAATATATCTCATGTAGCTGTTTACATCTATTGCTGCCTTCATTTTTAAGGACTCATCTCATGAACAAGCTTCTTCATGTGTGATTTTAACTTCATGTCTTATTTGATGGAAACACCACAATTGCAAAATTGTACATTTTTGAAAGCAACAGAATATAGAGAGTTGTGCATATTTGTAATGGAAACACAGCTGCAGTCACCATGGTGAGAGACCCAGGCTAACCTGATAACCTGCTTTATATTAGAGGCTCCTAGTTGGAGCTGGGTTTAAATCATGGGAATGGTATTAGGGGATGAGTGACAGGCGTCCTAATTAGCTGATGGGCTGCAGATGCAGGGAACTGGAAACTAAAGCAACTAAGGGAAGTGCAAAGAGGAAAGAACACTGCAGAATATAGAAAAACATAAAACAAAAGGAAACTGCACAAAAATCAAGACAAACCACAAAAAAATCTAAACATCTCCATCATCTAAATTCATGACAGGATTTTCAGCAGTTCTATGTTGAGAAATACAAAAAGTAATGTTACTAAATCTACGGAATTTAAACAGCGTTGTCCCGTTTAATAAAAACTGACTTAAAGCAAAAATATTGACGTTTTTTAAACAGAAAAAAATGTTGGAATTTAAATAAATTTGATCATCTTTCCTGTAGCTTTTGTTTTCAGCTGTTCTCCTCACTCTCACGCCAAATGCCAAATAAAAATGGGCGGAGTCAAACAATCCAGAAACGGACACAGATTTCAGAGTAAGTCAGCTTCTCAAACCTTTCACTAAACAATTCAATGCAGTTTCTTTGTACACAATCAATTCACGCTATCTAAAGGAATTTACTGAAACAAAGTGATTTCAATCTGATCATACATTCTTTCCAAACTGGTCCTGGTTATTAAATATTACATCAAGTTCAGTTTATTAGTTAGATCAGTTTGAAGGTTTTCTGTCTAAGGAAACAGCAGATTGGATTGATTCATTGACTTGCAGCGACAGTGGAGAGAAAAACTTCATCTTTAACAAGAAGAAAGCTCCAGCAGAACCAGAGCATGGCTCAGTATCAGCAGCCATCTATCTTTTGTTGCCATTTACACAAATCTACACTGCTGGCACACAGTTATAATGAATGGATGAAAAATGACAAAAGAAAATGTACTGTTACATATTTCAATGTTTTAACCTTTGAGAATAAATAAGCTGGAGATGTTAGCTCAAAAACTGTGCATTTACCTAAATGTTGAGGGAATCAGTCCAAGCCCTCCCACAGCAGGGAGCGGACGCAGCGTTCCAGACGTCTGCCAGTGTCTGTACTTTAAATATGCCGTTGAAAGAGTTGTGACTGGGCTGATTGCTGATGGGGTTTTAAAGGTATTCAGATTCATGCAGATGGGTACAAAAACACAGCAGGAAGCTCTAAATTCCTTCTAAACACTCGACTTTCAGCTCCTGCTGTGTCTGGATCAGGAAGAAAAAATCATCTTCATCAATACGTGGTTATTACTGCTGAATATGAATTCACTGAGATGCTAGCTGCTATGTTTCTCTGTATAGATGTTGGCAAAAAAATGAATAAATAACATAAGCAACAGCTTGCTTTTAGAAATGCAGAAGTGTGTATTGTTCTAATTAGTATTAAATGATGCCAATAAAACAACAAGAAATTGTACAAAGACAAAATGAACTCAGTGGTGTTAATTTAGTAGAGGGACAAAGTTGTGAAGTTGAAAGCACTAAATTGAGCAAAATGGAAAACTAAACAAAATATTGTTTTGTTTTTGTTTTGTTGTTTTTTTATATATACACCCACCAAAAAACAAAACTTGCCATATTTTAATGAATCAAAGTCAATTTCATGATGGGGAATCTGCAAATCTGCCTTATTAGAAGAAAGGGATCAATTTCCTTCTTCATGACAGAATTGTTTTCTGCTTTCTTGGTCTTGAGTTTGTTTTTGTTTTATTTTAATTTAATATTTCTCTCAACTGTCATCAGTAACATCAGGCTGCTGTCAATGTTGTGAAATATAATTAAAATGAAAGCAAAACGATACGTGGCTTCTTTTTATTCCCAATCTTTTCCATTTTAAGATTTATTTAAATCTTGAAATAAGTTTAAGTTTAAAAAAAGTTAAAATGTAAACTCTATATGATGCTACCAGGAATCTTTAGCAAAATAGATTTTAGGTGAAGGTTAATAATAATAATAATAATAATAATAATAATAATAATAATAATAAAGTCAAAAAACACAATTTTGCAATTGCGGTATTTCCATTAAATATGAAATGCAATTAAAAGGTTTGTTTACATGATAAGTCATTAAAGAATGTTGTAACGTTATCTTTCAACCACTTCCTGTTGTCTTCTTTGTGGTTTTTGCCTGTAGTAACATCTGGTTGTTGATCATGTGACTGATGTCATGCAAAAAAACAAAACTGTTTCTATTGCAGTTTTGTGAAATGCGCTAATTTTGATATGGCTGAAAACCACCTCATCCTAGCAGCAAAACGTTTTGTGGAAAAATGCCATTTTTTTGTTGTTTTTTTAATTGATATATTTCCATTAAGCAAATGTATTTTTGCAATGCAAAATTGCACAATTAAAATACTGGGAGCCTAAGGCCACTTCATATTGCCTCACTGACCTGCTTGGCCATCTTGTTGTCAGAAAATGAGTCCTGCATGTTTGCTGCTGCCCCCTGCTGTCAGGGAGGCCTCCTAGATCCCTGCCGTCCCCTCCGATTCAGGGGCCCTCTCAGTTTCCTCAGAGAAGTAGTACCTACCTGGGAAAAAGGTAGAAAAACAGCAAACCTAAGCTTGAACACTTCACATATGACAGTTTCATAAACCACTTTAGAAACCTGCAATCTGTTTGTGAGAAAACAGATTGTTCTTAATTTTCCCCATAAAAGAGGTAGAATGTTGTCTTCTCTGCATTTTTAATGTATTTTGATCTTGTCAGCTGGATGTTGTTACAGCCCTGAAATGAGTTTATATGCATGTTTTAGTTTTTTCTTTCATGCGTTTCCTTGCCAGTTAAAATTTGTCATAATGGCTAAATTGCCTCTTATTGGCCAATAAAAAATGATTTGTACATCAGGACTGCATATAGACCCAATGTCTAGAAAACATCCACCTGTAGCCACAGCACTGAAATGTCATCTGATGCTCAGCAGGAAGGTTTATTGTAACATGAACCTGGTTAAAAATCCACTGCAAAGCATTTTTGTTTTTGTTTTTTTTAATCAATAATCTAAAGTAGCCATGTCAGTTTTGTTTCCAAATCACATTTACTAACCATGCTTTATACAACTGCTTCATTGCAGATGTGTGGAAACTTCTGGTTAAACCTTCTCTGATCAAATTGAGCCATCAAACAAAAACCTGACACAAAAGCAATCATCTAAAAAAAAATGTTCTCTTGAGAAATTGTGTTTTTCAGCATAACTTTCAAAGTTCTTGATGAACTCAACAACTTCATCAGAAATGATGCACCTGCTCACCAAGGACATGTGCTTTCACATGAAATTCCTCCCAGAGATATTAAAGAGTTTTTTAACATTCTTGGCAAATTCTACAACTCACAACAAAACTGAACAACAACAAAAAAGTATATTGTTGTAATGCTAACATCTTTCTGTGGCTGGCACTCTGCGTTCCAGCCACAGAGTGCCATTTTACAGCCCAATCAAGAAACTATGTTACCTTTATTTGTTATAAAATGCTATATATGTCAAATATGACTTAAAAAAATTTGACTTCACAATTTAACACCTTGAAATTGGGTGTCTATTTCTTCAAAAAAAAAACAA
Source organism: Alfaro cultratus (assembly GCA_903066825.1). Taxonomy (NCBI): domain Eukaryota; kingdom Metazoa; phylum Chordata; class Actinopteri; order Cyprinodontiformes; family Poeciliidae; genus Alfaro; species Alfaro cultratus. The sequence continues at coordinate 12,049 of CAEFZX010001347.1, read as the reverse complement.
AAAAAAACCTGTGCTCTTTATGAAACTCCACCTTCAGGAAATCAATTTTACATAATACTGTTCCTTCAACTAGAACTTAAAGATATGAAACAAAAGTTGAGCTTTTGTCCAGTTTTTACCAGATCCATGTGGTTCTAAAACACAACCAGAACACAAAGATCCATACAGTGTTGAGTGGGTTCTTTAAGTTGGGCCTGTTTGTGTGTGTGTGTGTGTGTGTGTGTGTGTGTGTGTGTGTGTGTGTGTGTGTGTGTGTGTGTGTGTGTGTGTGTGTGTGCCATAAGTGAATATTCCTGAAAATCAGCAGGAAACTCCAGTTGCTGGAGGAGGATAGAAGCCAAACCACAAGCGCCGAGAGAAGCCAGTTCTGTCAGTTTGAAGAGGTGTGTGTTCAGGGCAGGTCACAACAGAGACTCACAAAGACCTTAGAGAAGAGTGAGTATCAATGCAGCGTACATAGACTACCAGCACTGAAACCATTTTGGAAAACTAAAAGCATGTCATTTATGTAAAAACTCAAATCTACTTCCTGTAGTTTAAAGGGAAATGTTTAGCTTTCAGGAATTAGTTATTATGAACATAAAAGCAGTGCTAAACAATGATTTTAGACAAATAAGTAAATAAAAAAGCGTCACAAGATTTTGTTTCCCTCATGAAAATACAACAGCAATGTAACACAAGCTACGATTTTGAGCAAACATAAAATTTTGCAAAAAAAAGAAAAAAAAAAGATGAAAATGCTAATTAGTCGTGTTTTTATTTATTGATATAAAGTCGTGGTTATAAAGTTCATTTTATAATCTTACACTTATAAATAATGCAGGATTCTGAGACAGATTTTTTTTTCCCACCTGCCATATACAACATTCTAATCTGTTCATGCTAACATGCTTGTATTTTATTCAATACAATTTAATACAATAAATTGTATTTTCATTCTTCTTTTTGACTTTGTTTTTATAATTGGATAAAGTAACAATAAAATATTATTTGACTCTAGACAGAATTTGAGCCTCACTAAAGCAAATGAATGAAACGATAGGATGCATCAGTATTTGTATGAAAAGCTTTATGCTCTCTAAGTTATTAGTTATGAAGTGAACTGAAACGGAAGAAAGCTGCAGTGTTTCTGTGAGCATCTATTCATCTCAATCAAACATACAAATATTGACGTTTTGCTGCTTATGTGCGTGATTAAAAACAAGACAAAAAAATCTATATCACTGCAGATGTAATTTGTTTTTGTAGATAAGGGTTGTGCATAGGAACATAAAAATTTAATTATTGATCATTTTAATCAATAAATTCGGATTCCTTATAAAAGCCAAAGTGAGAGAAAGATTTTATTTGTAGACTTTGGAGTGAAATATTTCAGCCAGCTTTTTCACTGTACGCTTTACATCATGACATCACGTTGTGAAATTTTGTTGTGAAATTATTTCATAGCCACTCAGTAGATTTCTCATCTGAAGGTTAGAATGCTTGTGACCTTGGAGAATGTTCTTTGGTGGCTGTTTATTAAAAAATACTGACATGAAAGACACATGTTGTCACAAAATATCTCCCAGGAGATCTGTGCAAAACAGCTTGCAGGAAAACTGTGACCTTGAATGACACTTGAGAACCACAGAGAGAAAAGTTTCAAAAGTGGCAACATTCAGACAGCCAAAGTAAAAAAAAAAAGGTTTAAAATTGCATCCACTAGAGAGATTAGAGGAAGTTTGTGATGTTTTAAAAGCAATTAGATCACATTGTACATCATTATTTGAAATGTTTCTTACTGCAGTATGTAGCTTTCGTAAAAAGTATTTTGTGTATGTATTTGTTGAAACTGACATGATGTCGTAGCAGTTTGGTGATAACCTGAAAAAACTGAGCTCCTCCATTTTCTCCCAGAGCTAAATAGAAACAACCAATCAGAGCCAGGAGGCAGGTCTTAGCGCTGTCAATCACAATCTCGTGTTGTGCTGCACAGTCCCATCCTCAAAGCCTCCCCACCGTTGCTCTCTGCTATTGCTACAGCTTTCCTCTGTCAGCAAGTACATGATG
>CAEFZX010001347.1:0-5000 GCA_903066825.1 Alfaro cultratus | reverse complement strand
TTAAAAAAGTTCTTTTCTGGGTCGGACCGGGTTTACAGCGGATCCGGCTGCTGCTGCTGCTTCTCTTGTTAAAATGAGAGAAAGACGAACATTAAAATCCCAGGAGGTGAAATTATGGCTGCAGTGCTGCTTCCCGACAAACCAGGAGGCTTATAAAACCCAAACAGACGACCTGATTGGCATAAAACCAACAGGAAGCGTCACTGAGACATTTCAAAATAAAACCACTGAAGATGCTCATCCATTTCATTTACCGAAGATCTTCTATTCCCCCTGATGACAGATTTGGATAAGTTTGAACTTCTTCCTGCTCTCTTTGTGTTCATAAATCCTGATTTTGGGGTCAAAGGTCAGGTATTATTTGAGGTTTAGAGATGCTAATTAGCTGCACAGCATCTAGAATCAGAGGAAATGATTGCATAAAAAAATAAAACCTCAACAGAAATTGATAAACGTCAAACCACCATGAGCAAATCTATTCTATAAAATCCAGATTTTGCTGATTGAGTCTCGTCTAGATGTCGACCATCTACCTTCAGCGTCAGACTGAACATTAAATGAAGACGATTATTTCTTCTTATAGCTTCTTCTCCGTCTCTTAAGAGCCGTAATGCTCCTGCATGCAGCGCCGTTATTAATGCAGCACATTTAAGTTCATGTCCAGCTGATGTATGGGGCCCGTGTTTCAGTCCGCTGTTCATTTATTCTCTGCTGCGCTGCCTGGCACATGTTTGGCCCGGGGTGCGGGCAAACAGGAAGTAGAGATCAGCCCCTGGTTCTGATTGGCCGGGCCGCTGCGTCATCCAGGATGAACTCGTTTGTTCTCCGTTGTTTGGCGTCCAAGCTTTAACTGCCCTGGATTTTCATCTGCAGCCAGAGGCGGGAAGGGAAACTGGCACCATTTGGTGTTTATGTAAATGTGCAGGGGAAAAAAACACACAACAAAAAACAAAATGGCTGCCTGCCAAAAGCTGTCGGTAAACAAAGCTGGTTCCAACGGCGGGCTGTTAAGGTGGAAACAGTGTTTCCACCTTAACGGGGGGATGGAGCCGGAGGTGCAGGCGGCGCCGGCGGAGCTGGAACACCTTAACTGCCCCCCCACACCGCTCCGGCCCTGTTTGAGGGGCGGGAGGGCTGTCGCCATGGCAACCTACCATCCAATAATCATTCACAGCAGAAGATCTGACCTAGATTAGCTGCAGGTTCTCACTGAAGGTCCATTTAAAGCCAAACACTTCGGAGAGTCGGGCATTTAGCAGGAAACAGTGGCGACCCCAAGAGGGGGTTTAGGGGGGCCGGGGCCCGCCTGGAAAAATTTCTTTTTGTTTTTTGTCTCCTGTCATCCTAAAAGATTTGACTGGCCTGGTCTGGGAACCTTTCAGGAGATTTTATTGAGGTTCCACTGGCAGCATGCTGCTGGATTTAAATAAAATGGATATAAAAACTAACCATCATTACAGTGACTGCCACTGCCGTGCCTTATCACTGGAATCTCTTTAGAAGTGATTTCAACCTTTAATCTTATTTAACTGAATATTAGAAACTGATTTTAATCAGCAGGGCGCCCCCTGCAGGACGGATCAGCCAATAATAACAGATAATGCAATTAAGATTTGCATATTTAGCATAAACTCCACAATAGGAAGTGTAGATGTCAGCAGATAGTGTGTGTGCAGATGTCTCTGGTGGCGGGTCGCAACATTAATCTTCTCTGTTTTGGGGCTTCCAGTGTGTGTGTGTGTGTGTGTGTGTGCGTGTGTGTTATAAATAACCATGTTTGGATTTTCTTCTTTGAAAAAAGCTCGTATTTATCTCTGCTGTCCGCAGCTTTCTGCCGTTTCATACGGAGCTGCAGCGCCGGTAGGAGACCAGGTGCAGCTCCGTCCTGTGTGTGTGTGTGTGTGTGTGAGTGTGTGTGAGTGTGTGTGTTGATAATTATGGGTTTCTACCTGCTACACTAATGATCTGCAGCTGTCAGAAGTGAAGAACAGGAGGGAAGCAAAGAGGGAAAAACTGAAAAATAGCAAAACAAATGAAGAAATCGGAGCAAAAAGATGAAACGTTTCATCCTGCGATCATCATGTTTCAAACTTTAGTTTCTTTATGACACATTTAATATTTTTACAAAACAAAAATATCTTTACATATAAAAATGTGGAAATTTCTGAGTCATAACTTTTCAGAATCTCCTGCAGCTTCTTTTGGAAAACAGGATGGAGACCAACAGTTTCCACAGACTCTCCTCTGGATTTAAGTCTGGACTTTGACTAGGCCGTTCCTTGAGCCAAACCCATCGTTGTTTAAGGTTAGGGTCAATGATTTTGTGTTTGATGGATAATGCAGGACGGTAATTTTTTAATAATAAAGCTTATCTATGGAGGAGGGATCCTGCCAACATGTACACAAAAATAGAAATAAATGGCTTCATAAATGTGCCAAATTTTGCATTGAATAAATAAAAAAGAACTTTTAAAAAAATGAAACATTTCTGATTTCATTTTTGATTAGTTTGATTAGTCTACTTTTTTCCATTTCATTTTTTTATTATGTATTTAATATATTTTTTTGTTTTTTTCTTCATATTTTTCATTTACTACCTGCAGTTGATTTTTCTCCTTTAATATTTCCTCTTTATATTTTTCTCCTTTTGTTTACAGAAATATTCATTTATTTTTCTAATGTTCTTCTTTCTAGATAGTCATAGTAATAATGGTAAATTAATTCAGTTGAAAACAAATATAAATTTATGTCAATATGTTATCAAATAATTTTGGAAAGTGTGAAAAATATTTCACATTATTATCAAGACACTTAGTGGTAATTTTGGCAGGTTGAGTCCTCCGTACTCCAGATCAACAATTCCATTATTTATTGTAGCAGTTTCTCTAAAGCTGCTGTGTCATCCATTCACCACTAGGGGGTGCACAACTGTAAAGAAACTCATTTTAATGTGAAGTTTTCCAGTAAAAACCAGAATAAATCGTGTGTATTTTTAACGTCTGAACCAGATTTATTTTGCGTTTGGTGACGGAGAACGTCTCGTTTTCGTTCCCTAACAGCTCGGATGATTTCACCCAGAGTTCTGTTCTTGTTCATCTGTTTGCTTCGGTTCCTTTTCCTGGCAGCTTCAGACACGTTTTCCATCCTGCACCAAATGTTAGACAAGATGAGGAATGGTCCGCTGCCAGTCGGCAGAAACCAGACCGGACCGGGCCGCTGCCGAGCCGCACCGACAGATGAGCCAATGACTCAACGCAGAACCCGCAAAACAAAATGGATTCCTGCTTTCAAAGCTCACAGGAATCAAACTTTGGGTTTCCTGACATCACTAGAAACTGTGTGAGAAACGACGAACCGAAACCTGCAGGTTTTTGGGATTTTCCATTTCCTGTTCAGTCAGCTGGTGAGAAAATATGCTCAGCAATCCCCCTGCGCACACACACACACACACACACACACACACACACACACACACACACACACGCACGCACACACACACACACACACACACACACACAGAGAGAGAGTTAAAGCAGCTGTTCAGGACTGCATCATTCTGACTATTGTGGGAAATATTTCTGCGTTAAATCTTCTGACTTCATTCAGGAAGCGACTTGATCCGTCCAAATGGGCGGATCCGACTTCCTGGGTCGGTTCTGCAGTTACACACATTCCTATATGAGCAGAGGAGGGAAGAAACGTGAAGATTTCTGAGCTCTGAAAGAAAAAAATGTGCAAGAATTTGGATTAATCTGAGAAATTAAAAAAAAAATTTGGGGAAATTTCTGAGCTTCAAAAGCTGAAAACAAAAATTTGAAATTTTACAGAAAAAACTTTTACATTTTTTAGTTTGAAAAGTCCAAAAAGCAGAAAAACTGAGAAATATTTTTGAAAAAACACAAGAAAATTTCTTAGCTCCAAAAGTTGAAAATTTTCAAGATTTTTTTTTTTTTAGATGAATCAGAAACCAAATAACATTTCAGTAAGTGCTTTAACTTTCACTTAATAATAACTGAAAAGCAGATCAGATGTTTTTGATAAGTTATTTTCCCTCCAACTCTCTGAGGCCCTCTAGCGCCGCCTGGTGGCCACCAGTTGCTCCTCTTAGATGGTTGCTGATGTCTTTCCAGCCTCGTGTTTTCCATTTATTTCCTTCTATACACAATGATGGTCTAGCTGTTACCGTGACGACCGCTAAATGGGAAGAAGTGAACACACCTTCCCCCAGTGCAGCAGCAGCTGCACCTGCAGTCTGACTAATGCCATCCTGTGTGTGTGTGTGTGTGTGTGTGTGTGTGTTCATATCATCAGGTCACATTTTTCATACCTGCTTCTAAAGAGTGTGCATGTTGACTGAATGGAGCAAAGATGGCTGACTGATTCTCCGTGAACATCTGCAGGAAGGACCCCTGATGAGGTGGCCAGAGTTTGCCTGACAAGAAAACAAAAAATTAAACCTTTAAAATGTTACTTTTTATTCAAAATTCTTCTTTAGGTTCTACACTCTTGTGAATAATTAAATAATAATAATTAAGACTCCAAGATATTTGAAGATGGATTTGATGTTATGTAACATTTCTCAGATTAGAGGAGAGTGTGAATACTTTTGTAGCTTTACTTCATTACAGCAATAATTGCAATTTATAGGAGACATTGCCAACACTCAGGCCAAACCGTTGCTATTTAATCTCAGACTTTGACTAGGCCACTCCTAAGCCAGAGTTTCTTGGTGTCATGTTGAAGTAGTGAAGAGTTTATTTTTAGTATTTGGACCCGAGTGTCTCTAGAAAACCTGAGCTGAAGGAAGCGGCGGTCAGAAACTTTCCTCTCCGATGGATTCATTATTGCTGTTGTTCTGCAGCTCGCGATGCTGGCTGCCAAAAGGAATTAAAAACCAATTATTGATAAATGAAGAGTGGCTTCAGAGTGTGTGTGTGTGTGTGTGTGTGTGTGTGTGTGTGTGTGTGTGTGTGTGTGTGTGTGTGTGTGTGTGTGTGTGT
>CAEFZX010001344.1:0-22123 GCA_903066825.1 Alfaro cultratus | reverse complement strand
TTACTGGATTTGAAATAGCAACGCGTTAGATTACTCGTTACTGAAAAAAGTGCTCCGACGTCAGTAACGCGTTACAAAGTAACGCGTTACTGACAACACTGCTTCCCTCTGTACTCATTTTCAATAAAATCCTCTGGGCCTCTTTTTTATTGAAAAAAAAAAGGCTTATATATTATTTATTATTGTGAGTGGGAGATTGCAGACAAAGCTGTCATCAAGCAAATTTTCCGAGTTCCCATTCAGTACACCTTAGCTTCTTCCATTCTGGAGCTTGGTGCCTCATTACTAATACTTAGCTAGAAAGTGAGGAGCTCCATCAGTTCCTCTGTATTGAAAGGAGTAAGCTGAGATGGATCAGATTTGGCTTGGAATACCTAAAACTCTGAATCCTTTTTAGCAACGTGGTCGCTAAAAAGAATCCTTTAAGGCATTGCAGCTCAAACTCTGCGAATGATCACAACAGTTTGTCTAAACTACAAGCAGGAACGGATGGTAATTATTGGAAAATAGATATTTAGTTCTTCTTCCTCTTTCTGATGAGGATGGGACCTCATGACTGCTTTTCCTAATATTGAACACAAGATGGCACTGAGAGTATTGTAGAAAGAAACTCAAAACTCAGCTGGCAATTTTTAGTTTGGAAATGTTTTCGTATCATGTGCACTACCTGTATGAAGCTGCTACTATAAGTTACGACAGCATTTACTAATTGGCACAACCCTTAAGTAAATGTTCAGTAAAGATTGAACATTTACTTAATGTCTAAATGATTAATTTAAGATATAGAATAGAGTAGAATAGGTGAGTGGGATATAAATAATCTTTATTGTCCCAGAGTGACAATATTTCTGTGCAACACCAGATAAGTCACAAGTAATCAAAAGAAGCAAACTCACACACAGATAGAATATAAATAAAACAGAATAAAGAACAAAATTATTTGTTAAATGTGTAAATATGCAGCTGCCACCATTTTTAGGGGTTTGCAAGAAACCCTCAACTCAATTATAGTTAAGTTATTTTAAAAAACACACAGATATTTAATAACCTTCAAAATTTCCTTTTTCACAGATTTGCACATATATATTTTTTATAGTATTAGAAAGCTACTAAACATACAGCTCTACAGCTCAACGATCACCCGGTTTGAATTGGCTTTCGGCTCAGCCAATGGCAGCTCTGCTCGTGCGCTCAGCAGAGGAGGAGCCGCGAGCTCCATCTGAGTTCTCACGCGCAGCTACAGGGAGAGGTGCTGCGCTCGTGCAGGAGGCAGGATCCATGGCAACAATCATGGCAGGTGGGAGAAAATTGTCTACATTTATACTTGTAGCGTAAATATAGATTGTTTCCAATACGTGGGGACGGAAAACTGTTCTCCAAGACAAAGAAAATGAACCCTTTGTGTCTTTGCTTTGTTTCAGAAGCGGAGACCCGCCAGAAGCTGCTGCGCACCGTCAAAAAGGAGGTGGGTGTTTTCACATCATCAGGAAAATCGTTTCGGGGGGGAAAGAAAACCTGCCTTATGAAGGTTTTATTGCTTAAGCTGCACTCTGTCAAACTTTCACAGAGATTGTGACAACTCATATGGCTCACACCATGTTTGGGCACCGCTTCTCCAATCTGAGTATGGTTGGAATAAACGTGGCTGATCTGGAAGACCTGCTTACATTTTTAAGAGAAATAACAGTTAGTTTAAATAATCAAAAACATGAATAATTACGAATTTTTTTTATATTGTTATTGTTACTTTGGTGGAGCTCAGAGGGAAGAAGCAGCACAGGAGAAGCAGATTGTCTGGCATTCACAGCAAAGGAGATCATCAGTCTTCTGACGCACCATTTGGTTGTTTTATTTGGATGTAATTTTGTGTGTGTGTGTGAGAGAAAGAGGGACAGATAGAGAGAGAACGAGAGAAAGGAAATAGAAAGGGGTGGGAGACTCGAGGGGAAGAGATGCTTGTAATTAATTTTACTGCATTTAGTGGAAGCAAACATGCAAGCAGCCACAATGATTTGATCATCTGGGTTTCCTCCCAAGCATAAAGAAGCAGATCTTGAATGAAACATTAGGACCGTTTAGTTGGCCTGACATTTAAACAACGACGACAGTCCCTGTAGATTAGAAATCCTTTCAGATAATTAGGGAGCTTTTATCAAAGAGCTGTCTACGCATTTTCAACAACAGCATTGGGTTTTTCCATAAGACGGCGTCTGAGAACGCTTAAAACTATGTCTTAGACTTTGCCATATTTTCACATCAAACTGGGAAGGCGTTGAGATGCAAACCTTTTCCTTCATTGGCATCTATTTAAGGAGAGGTTTATACAGTGACTCGTTTAATATCTGTTTTTACTGCTTTTCTTTATTTTCAACACATCTGGAGCAGAGACTGGGGGATGAAAGCAATAAAGCAACTAACCTAACTTTTCAGTGAATCGCCTTTGTGTTATCCCACATGCAGGCCGACCTGCAGGGTTTTTTTATTTGAGAGGTGGAAGTGTTTAAAAATGATCCATATATTAGTGCAAAGCTCCTCTAACACCCTCAGTCAGACTCATAACTGATATCAAGGTATTCCAGGTTTTTAAACATTAAATTTTAAAAACTGCCATAAATTACCATCATATTGTTGCTATGGTTGGAAGTGAGAGAGAGTCTCAGCCAATATATGACAGAGATACAGGCTTAAACTTTGAAAGACAGTGCAAAGTATTTCATCCACAGAAGAAAAATATTACAAGAATAAGCTTCTGTAAAGCGTCAAAAACTGAGAGAGAAGATAAAATAAAAAGTTGAAATTATAGCAGATAATGCAAAATTTAAGAAAGGAGGAGAATGCAGTAGAGTAGCCAGAGACATTGTGAAATTACTGTGTGATTATATGTAGACAAAGGAAGATGTTTAATTAAAATATGATTATTTTTTTTTTTACTTATAATATAATAACAATGATATATCTTTTTGGCTGAAATTTGATTAAGTTTAAATTAGCTTTTTACTTAAAAAAAACAGCTAGACAGCTAGCTTTTCGCTAGCTGTCTAAAAACAGAGCAGCAGCAGTGCACCTCCCCCACCTGTTGCTATGCACTTCAGGTCAGCTGGCAGGAAGAACAGCCATTTTAAAAAACACACAGACTGTTATGATATTGAATCTACAAGAGTGTCACTTCACAGATGTGCTACTTGGCAAACTCTGAGTTACACATCTGGCAGCTCTGCACAACAACCATGTTTTCTTTAAAGCTACCTCTGAATTTATTGTGGGTTTATTTTAGATTTTTGCTTTGGTCTATGTATCAAAATAACAACATCTATATTTCAATCTGGAGAGACTCAGACAGAGAGAGGAAGACAATTAGAAGAGTTTATTGACATGCAAAAATGAAAGTCTGGCGCTTGGGCCCCGACTGAGGACATCGATTAACGCAAATTTTTTGCGATAAGCTCGGATGAGAATTCCCGATGCTGATAGGAACGTCATCCCCCAGGACCTGGTACTGGTGGTGGAGGTTGGTGAAGGATGCTGGCCTAAAGGACAGGGCGATTGGAGGAGAAGGGGTGGTGGTGGGTTGAGCTCGGCTGGAGAGCGGAAGATGCCATGGATGGAGGACCTTATCAGCTGGGGCTTGGCCGTTGATTGGACGTGATGTAGCTCGGACCAGCGTTGGTAGGACGTCGGCGCTAGGCGGGACTCCCCAATTAGAAGGTGCAGGTGGGGCTAGAAAGAGTCTTCCAGTTTGAATTTGCGCCTAGGCTTCATGTTATAGATAACAGTATCATCATTCTACAGATAAGGTAATTTGGTTTTCTGTTTTAAAAATAAAACAGTGTCATCATGTTTAACATTTTTGTTTAGTTTTTTTCTTATAAATATTGTGGTAATGTTAAACTGTGGTATTTTTGCTTGATGTACTACAGGAATCTGCACCCTAACCTGTACAGATCCATCAGTACTTCCTATGGATTGTGAATTAAGCTATAATTATACAAATCAAAATGACTTAAAAATGTCCTAATGCAAGAGCAAGATACCAACCTGCTTTTTAATCTCCCTTAAATATCTTTGCTAAGATCAGCATTTTAAACCATTTGCTTATGCTTTATAAATGGCAGGATTTTTTTTTTAAACAAAATCCTTAAATTTGCATCCCTATTTAAATGAAAATGGTCAGATTTGTCTTCCTTTGTTTCCTGTTTGCAGTCTTATCTGTGGAGGCCAGACCCTTCCTCTGATTAAACTCTGTTCACAATTAGCTTCACAGTGACTCTTTTCAGTTTTTATTCTCTTGCATTGTTTATGTGTAGCTGCGAGAGCCATGTGTGGACGGATTGGGTCTGTGGATGGACCGACATCATTGTGGTTCATTGTGTGAACTGCTCTCTTTGATCCCAGATGGATTTTTATTAGACCTGCACGATATCAGAAAAACATGATGCTGGAATATAACTGCTGAGTATTGTGTTCATTTTCCTCAATTCTTTGCTTATCTTCCATTCATCACAATATCCTTTCAAGCTTTTCAATAAGATGTGAGCATAAAGGACAGTGAAATGCAACCAACTGGCCAAACATATAGTTGGAAAGCAGAGTTTAAGTGCAATACATTTGAAATAGTCAAGCCGATCAGACGTTGTCGCCATGTAATAGCTTCTGTTTTCACATTTGGAAACATTAATAGTGAGATGATCGTTGTGACCCTGTGAAAAACAACATTAATGTAGCTAGCTTAAATATTTTTTACAGAAGTCAAACTGAAATGCAGGCTTCTTATTGAAACATAGATTTTCCATTGTTCACTAACTTTTAACACACCGGGCCAAATGAAGTGTGATAAATTGTGAATAAATCCTCACTGAAACACAGGAGCCATTTGGAAACTAATATACTTTCTGTTTTTCTGTGTTGCATTTCCACTGTGCCCCACTGTTGTTTAATGTTTTTTTCTGTGATCACTCTGAAGGTGGATGAAAAAATATGTTTGTTTGCGCCATTTTCCATTGGTTTATGAGTTATATTGCTTGGTGTGGACTGTGCCATATGGTGTCTCTATGCTGCGTGTTTACGCTCCGTCCCCTTCCAGCTGGTTTTATGCCACCCGGTGGCTCAGACGTACCTAGATGTGGGCCATTATCCAGAGAACCGAGCCTGTCTGCGACAGCAGAATTACCTCTCTGGCAGAAAATTGGTGTGAATAAGAGCTCCTTATTTGCCCAGTCTTTAGTACAGAGCCTCGCTTGATCTGCCTGTGTCACTGTGTCACGCTCTGCCTTTTCCATATATCATGCTTTAACAAACAAGCACAAATGCACACCTGTGTTTGCTAAAGGAGTGAGTGAAAGAGAGCAGCACCCTTTACTTTCCTGCTTCCTGTGAACCGTTTTCATTCTTTGTTTCAGGGTTGAACAGATTTTTCTGTGCCACTGATGGACCGTGTTAATGCAAGGTTGATTAATTCATTCCACGGCAACAAGCTCAGGGAAATAGTCAGATATCACTACCATCATGCACATGGATAAACATTATCACTTGGAGGCTGTGATCCTGTTTGTGACTCTTAGGTGAATGGTAGGTATAATGAGGTTTTTGGAACTGCTGGAACAGGATTACCTCTTTCCTTAAGGTTAAACAAATCTTAATATGTTGCCTTGACTTTGAGATGATGAACTGCCTGATCGACGAAGACGAAGTTCAAACCCGCATGTGCAATAAAAACATCCTAGTAAACTAATGCATCAGCTTTACATACGCAACAGCCGTGACTTAGCTTTTTAATTTTTTTCATTACTTGCTCCCTTCATTCTTCATTGACCACACAGACATTGAATAATGGAGGGTGGATGTTAGTAAATTAGTTTTTCTCTCTGGCTGCTATTTGTTGCTATTACAGGATGTAATTGGAGTTCTCAGCAGATCTTTTATCAGTAAAGCTGTTGGTTTCAAGACAGTGATTAGTTAGAGTGGATTTACCCAGCTTTGCTGCAATACAAGTTGCCAAAACATTGCTTAGCTACAAAACGTAGGTGAAAACATAACTTTAAAGTGGTTGATCTCTGTGTTACTGACGACTTGATGTTATTGGTGACTGTAAGCTTAGAGCTGCAGTCATTCCTATTTGTGTCAAAGATGAATTAATGTTGTTTTTTTCATGCATCTTTTTGGATAGCGAGTTCCACTTTGAGACTCGTGACATCTCCATAGAAACCCTGAAGTTGCCAGCGCACAGACGCTTTGCCAGACTTATTCCTCAGAGGGCTGATCAGTAGCCTAGATGAGAGGGACGAGGGGACACAAGTGAGCAAATCAATCAAATTTCTTCTTGTCAGGTGAACTCAGGAAAGGAAGCCAAGGGAACTAAGTCTCCTGTGTTCTACATGTTGGTGTGTGCATGCTTTCTTTTTTTAGCAGTATATTCATGAGTTGAAGCTGCTAGGCATCTCATCAGACTGCTGTTGTCTCTGTTGTGTTGGCAGTATGACTCATTTCTGTTGCAGCTGAAATAAACAATGGCACTGATTGTTTCTAATGACTGCGCTCTAATTAGTCAGTGCTATATGAGTAAGTAAATATTTTCAAGGAGTGCAGTTTGAGCCAGGTTCAGCTTCCACAAGAGTGATAAAACAGATTAAATCTTTCACTAACTGTGACAAGGCTAACTAACATTGCTAGTTTGCTAGAGCTAGCTAAGTAATTAGTTAGTTAGATGTTAGTTAGTTAGTTAGTTAGTTAGTTAGTTAGTTAGTTAGTTTGTTTGTTTGTTTGTTTGTTTGTTTGTTTGTTTTGTTTGTTTGTATTGCACAATGTGCTTTCTATAAAAGTAAGAATTTACTCAAAAATAAGATTGTGACGTTATGAAAAACAGCATGTCTCTAAAATTTCAGGTTTCATATAAATAATGAAGTGTTATGTGGTTGACTGTTACTTTGAGTAAAATATTCTTCAATAATGTACATTGATATTTGATTCATCAAAATTACCTGCAGCCATATTGAGTAAATTATGACATTGTTTTGATTAAAATATTTAAGCGTACTTTCATCCAATCTTTTCTAACCCAAAACTTTCTGTTTCATCAGTTGAAAGCACAACTTCATTATAGCTGATAGAAATTAAGGCTTAAAAACATCAGCCTGTGTAAATAATCAAGATAATCACTTAGTAAATTAACTGGAATAAATAAACTTCTCAATAAAATTTTAATTTATGTATATGGAATATCACTGTCCGCTTTGCATGTTTTAAGATATACCAACACTCGGAAAGAAAACTCTCCGTCTATCCGTCCAGGCTTCCACTGAAGCCTTACAAGAACAACTGGGTTTATACTGAGATTAGTTAATGCACAGGTGGACTTTAACTATTATTTGACTTCTGAAGGTAGTTAGTGTCACTGTATTTTATTAAGTGGTATCAGAATATAGAGGACTAAATATAACTGCTCTAAAGAAATGTTCCTCCACTTTACAGTTGCACTATTTGTTATGGCCTGTGACACAATCGATCGAGCGTTTGTAACTTGACAAATTGATGAAGTATAAATATTTTTGCATTGTTTATTTTCTTGCTATAATCCAGTGGGATTCAAGTGCTTTATTTTGTTTGCCTGTTGTCCTCTTGTTTTATGTTTTAGGAGTTCACATTTAGTTATTTATGAAAGTGTGGTTTTACTTTAAATCAGTCGGCTTCCACGTCACCTTTGGATGTTCTTTGACCTGAAATCTTGACACATTTGGGTCATATGTGTGTATATTTTAGCATTTTGTGTCTCATTTGGCCATTTCTGAGTCTAATACCATATGATTAGGAGCTTGTAAGGACATATTAGCTCAGACAGAGTCAACTGTTTATGGTCTAAATGCTCTGCTCTGCTGATTGACCTAACATGACTGAACCATAAAGTACCATTTGTCAGGCGAGTGCTGAAGTGTTCCTGTTGGCAGTCGCTGTCTCTGCATGTTTGACTCAGTTTTTGTTTTGGCACCTGCATCAAAGTACAGAACATGTTAACTCTGAAAGCTGCACCGTGACTTTTCACCTTGCTGTGTTCAACACGTCTATGATGATTATGGACAGAAATAATAATAAAAAAAGCATTTTATTTATTTAAATTTCAGCTTAGTTGTGCACTGGGCTGATGGGACTTTGTGAAACATATTATGTCCACAAATTTCCTTGCAGAGAGAGGCATATACATGTCCAGCATGTAGAGAGAGGGTTTGCCTGATGACCATGGCAGTGTAATGCGTTCTTTGTGGACAGACTAATTTCAGCAGGAAATTACAGCTCATCTGTCTGCTGACCGTGTCTGGAGGTTGATATTCCCCATCCAGACTGCAGAGCGGTGCCCACACTGGGGTGCGTCTCCATAGTCACCACAGTGGTTGATTCACCACTCCTCTTAACTCGTGGTGCGTGGCAGTTGTCAGGTCAGCGGGGAGAAGGACACATCGACAACAAAGCCAAAATAAAGAGCGCTTCCTTACATCCGATGTGCATTGTCTTTTTTTTTTTTTAATAGAAAGTATGAAGTCGCCTTCTGCATTTTAATCTGCAACATAATCATCTGTTCCCACCGAGCGATGGTAATTCCTTAGAAATTGAGGTCTGTGATGTACGAACTGCCCTCCTCTAGCACCAAATGGACCTCCATCTCCCAGCCGTCCTCGGCACAAGAGCTGGTGACTCATTCACAGACTGAACATGCAGTTGCTGGTAGTTTTTCTTGCTCCTAACTTTTAAGGCTAAACTCCTCTTTCATTAATAAATCCTCCTAATTATTCCCTCAGCTGGAGGGTGTTTTTCACTCAGTCAAATCCTCACTAAGAAGCCCCTCTCAGACTGTTTGTGCCTGATGTGACATCGTAATGAATGAGTCATCCAGCATCTCCTCTTTCATTGACAGGTGAAGCAGATTATGGAGGAAGCTGTCACCAGGAAATTTGTTCATGAAGACAGCAGCCATATTGTGTCCTTTTGTGGTGAGTAATCAAAAATCACATAACTTTGTTGTCGTCATGCTTCAATTGAGTTAAACAGCTTAACCATATATTTATTCTCTTTCTGCTATTAGGAATAATTGGCCTCTACCTACTGTTTCTGATAGTCACTGGTCCATTGCAGTAAATTAGAATAAAACCAAAAGGTTGATTTATTTCAGTAATTCTCATATTATGCAGATTTATTACACACAAAGAGACGTATTCAGATTATTTTGATATTATTGATGATTGTACGTTACAGTTACTGAAGCGAAAATATGTTGGATATTTTCTGCCACACTTTTTCCTTTTTTTATAATTATTTTTTATTCACTTTCTTCATTTTTAGTGATGCACTGCAGAACATGATCAGAACTAAATCCACACGCAAAGGTTTTTTACACCTTTTGAAGTCTGTCATTCCGCACTAACTTATTTTATTTATGCAGGATAAAAAAAAACTTAAAACCCAAATAAATGAAAAGAAAACAAACTATGCTGGTGAGATAACACTAAAAATATAAAAGTTTATAATTATGCTTGCCATTGTTTAATTAGAAATACACAAAAACTCATTTATGTTCTTAATTAATTAAACAAAAGTTGTAATTTAAATAAATGAATAAAACGTAACAATCAGAAACATTGTGAATGCATTTGGGGGTATTTAAATTTTTAAAAACCAACATATATAATCAACAGGACACAAAAAACNAACTAAATTGTCTCTAAATTTCCTAAATCTATTTTTACTATTAATAGTATTAAAATTATTTTGCAAGTGACAAAATCAACTGCAATTCTCCTTAAATGTGTTTCAAATCAAAGCAGTACATTCAGAAATATCTTTTAAAAGTAATGTAATACATTATTATAATTATTGATTGAACTTTTTAGAAAGCCATGAAGATGTATATGAACAGAGATAAAAGTCCAACCAAATTAGGTTTTACATAAAAGCAACCTTGAATTATGTAAAACCTAATTAGCTCTTCTACATTTAGTATAAAAACTATCCATGATTTAATATTTAATTGACATTTGATTGACTATAACTAGAAATATAACACATTATAGTTACAATAAGTTACCAAATGTAATTATTGCTTCATCGTTCAAATCAAAGCATTAAATCACTGATCACCATGGAAAACACACTGCCCACATTCAGACACTAACGCTCAGACCAGAGAATAACAGGGAATGTGATATATTTGTGGATTTTCAGTGTGAACAAAATAACTCACACAAAATCTGATATTTTTACCTGGTGAAAAACCACGTCTGCAAACAAACGACAAGTTTGACACGCTTCAAACCCAATAAAATGTGAGAGAAGTCACAAACCTTGTCTTGACTCAGACTCAGGTCAGCATGTAGTGCTGTGATGCAAACAAATGAGCGGTCGCCATGGTGTTACCTTTTAAATATGTGCAAAGAGATGCACCAGTGAAGGTACGGCGGAGCTGTCAGGTCTCTGAAAGTCTATCAGCTCTTTACTGCTGTGAAAATGCAGTAGCATCAAGCTTGTCACATTATGTGAAGTCGCTAAATTTACTGGTGCAGACTGAAGAAGATGTAGGTAACTTGTAATTTGTTAGTTTACCGTGCATGCTGTGGAACATTAAGCCCACAGAGTAAAAAAAAAAAAAAACTTTTAAAATGCTATTTAAGCTATTACATATTATCTCCACATAATGTTGCTTATATATGGTCTGTTTGAATTTCACAGTGTGTCAAACATTTGCAACTCTGCCTAAAACCTTCTATATCCACGTAAGTTTAATAATCCAATAATCAGCTCACACTGAATCCCTCTTTTTTCCAGTTTAATTTCCCTCTGAGAAACTAATGAAAATTACATTTTACAAGACTCCTTGGTGCAAGCTCTGTTTTACTCATTCTCCCTGCCTAATCTGCTTTACGTGCTTCCACTAGTGCTTTCATGTTGCCACACCAACAGATTTCTTGGCCTGCAGTCTGGACATTATCTATTGAATGGAGGCCTCTACATGCTCTGCTATAATATCCGGTAGACACGCTTCAGTTTAAAAAATCCCCGTCTCCTCCTGCTTTGTTGTCGAAGCTTCCTTCTCCACCTCCTGACCCCTCCAGTGTGGTTTTCCGGCTGCAGTCGTTGATGAGATAAGATGAGAGCGAGTGGAAGATCGGAGAAGCGCTCACTGGGGAGCCATTAACCTCCTCGTTCATGGCTACTTTTATGAGCTGCCTACTACAAGCCTGAATGAAATGTAGAAACTGGAGGGAAAAGACTGAGATAAAAGGCACTAAAATGTTTCAGAAGAAACACAAAAAAAAATTGGGACATAAAAAGCTCGGGTTATTTACTTCTACATTTTAGTTGTTACATTTCCAGAGCTCTCCTTCAGGTCTTATCTTGCTTGCATATTTGATAGCAGAAACAAATTTGCCTCTGGAAAAGTTCATTATAAATATACTGCATGTATACAAATTAGATTTTTTTCCTTGCAGAAAAATGAAACATACATAATGAAACATTTAAAATGCTCTTTATGTTACCTCACAGTAGAAAATAAAGTGTTTGCTTTTAAACCATGATGCTGCCACCACCTTCTTCCACTGTTGTTTTTGTGATATACTGTGTTGCCTTCACATCCACCCTATTGTAGGGGACTGTGGTCCAAACGTTCCAGTTTGATTCCTTCAGACCGTAGCACATTCTCTCACAAGGAGATTTATTGAAGATAGGTCTAGATGTTTCCTTTAGATAAATAGAATCATATCTTGCATTTCAATGCCTTAGTCTAAATGGAGAGTCCAGAAGATATCTGTGAAGACGTTATGCTTGCTCACACCATCTGTCTTGAGAGAATTCAGACTTGAAGAATGACGTTTATACCTTTGCTTGAGGCACATGGCATCTAATGCTGTGAGATTTTTTTTTCCTGACTGCTCAGTGATAACATTGTGCAGTGAGATCCCTGTGTGAGCTTTCTTCAAATTGTTACTGCATTTAAGGGATGAAAATAAGCAAATGTGAGGGAAATCCAAGAAAAACAGATGAAAGGCAAATCAAAAGGCGCTTCAATAAAGTATTAATTGAAGGATGTACAAACTAATGCAAACAAGCCTGTGCAACTTTCTTGTTTTTTGAAACTCCCTCCCCTAATGGCCTTGTTAAAGTTTTGATTTGTGATGATTTATCATCTCCTTTTTTCCCCATCACAAATACCTGCCACTGTACATTCTGGACTTTTTATTTGTAAAATATGAAGGTAGTCATTGTGTTTTTGATTTCAGAAACTGGAACCAATGCTTGTATTGTACTGGACCTGTTTCTGGTAAATATGGTGTAATTATATCAGGTCTTTTTATAGCGAAATGCGGTTCTGTTGCCTTGCTTGCTGTTCTGAGTGCAGTGTTGGTCAGCTACATGCCACTGACATCAGTCTGTCAGACTCTTAGTTGCCACAGATACAGGGTGATTAGAGATGGTTTACTGAATTAGATGTTTCTGTCAGGTGGGCACTGATCCTGCTCACATGTTGCATCTCGTCCCTTTTCACCTGCATTATGGTTTTAAGGTGATTTTTTTGTGGGTTTTAGTCGATAAACTCCTGCACCAAAATAATAAAAGTGTGTTCTGACTCCTTTGTGCTTACTTTAGTTTAGTTATTCATAGTTTTTCATCTCACAGCAGACCTAGAGATTCCTAGAATCCTCTCCGCATTTTAGTGGAGAGACAGATTTTAAAAAGCAGCAGGGGTTGTACTTCTGCCATCTGAGACCACTTATAGGAGATGATGAGGAAGTAGCAAGGCTGGAATATAATTGGAGACCTTTTAATAAGGCTGGTTGTTCTGACATTTATCTCGCTGCTCTTATAATAATGGGATACCAGGATGCAGGGAGGGACAGTTGAGGAGGGAAAAAAAATATGAGAAAGAAGACTTCTGCGGAAACGAGCGACAGAATGTAGGAAGAAGTTGTTTGCTGAAGCGGTGACGGTGGAACGAGGCAGATCGTGATCCTCGCAAGTTGCCTCTGCTCCTGTCTCTCCCAAAGCTCCGTCACTCCATCAGTAAGGGTTGCTATGGTAACCCCATCCTTTCCCCCTGACCCCATGTGAACAGAGTTGCAGGATTAGTCTTGACAGAAAATTCAAATGTCAACACAGCAACCAGGCGCTGCCACGTCGACTTGGGGAGGAAGCAGGGTCTGGTCTACGTCACGTTAAAGTAAAATGTGTCAACATGTCTTCAGCTGTAGCATCTGTTACTGAGACTTATACTGGCCTATATACGTAGCAACATTATTAATTTATGCTGCATGAATATGGGAAGAAAACATAATTACAGTGACTTTGTCATTACTGAAATCAATTATTAAATAATCTCTCAGTGAGTGTTTGAAAAAAAGCTGCATTTATTGTACAGAAAAGATCCAAATCACAAGTACATCTCAAAAAGCTGGAACATCTTTGGAAAGTAATTTGTTGCAGTAACTTGATACAAGTAAAATGTTTGTTATATGGATTAATTAGACATTGACTGATGGATACTTATTAATTTTTCTGATTTCCTAGTAGGTAATTGGAGCCCAAAACTCAGCTTCTCACAAAGCCTGAATATTAGTTAGGACCAAGAAAAAGAATTTTTAATACAAAAAAAGTTATTTTATTACCATAAAATAACTTCCGGTGTACAACAGACAGAAGGTTAAGCTGCCAAAGGTTGTTGTTAAAAAAGCTATTTACACAGTACAGTTCTAAGTATATTAATGGAAAGTTGAGTGGAAGGTAAAAATATGTTTGAAGAATGCAGAAGTAATAAGGATTGCAGCAGCTTTGAGAAGGGAGTCCTGTCAGTACATTAACTCAGTGTTTTTGAACCCTGGTCCTCAAGGCACACTGCCCTGCATGGTTTAGGCATTTCCTGGCTTCAGCACGCATGATTTTAATTGATGGCTGATTAACAGTCCTTTGCTGAACTCCAACCATCTGAATGGGGTGTGTTGAAGCAGAGAAACAGCTAAAACATGCAGGTTAGCGAGCTTTGAGGACCAGGTTTGGGATACGCTGCATTAAATGACTGTACTGTGCAAGAGCAGGGGAGCAAACCTCCCTACACACGAAATACGCCAAGTAATGTAACTATCTTTTAGTGATTATTAGTGGTTTTATTTGTTCTTTTACTTCTCCACTCATCTGGTGCTCGGTTTTAATAGATTACACCTTAATAAAGAAAAGACTCTGTCCACACAGCTGCGGTGGAGGCATGTGTCCTGCATGGGCTCAAGCGGCGAGCGGCTGGCTTTCTGCGCAGCAACAAGATAGCAGCGCTCTTCATGAAGGTGGGCAAAAGCTTCCCCCCGGCGGAGGAGCTTTGCAGGAAGACCCAGGAGCTGGAGCAGGTCATGGAGACAAAGTGAGAGACGCATGTTCCACAGCCTCTCCTCACACATCACAGCAGAATTCAAAGCAGAGCAACAAAGCCTGTTTGATTGTTTGAACAATGAAAGCAATTACATATTTTCTGAAGAAGCTTCTTTTTATTGAAGAATCAGAATAATTTGGGGGCTAGGAGTCTTTCATCGTGTTTGCAAGATGCAGAGAAAATTGAGAATGTACTTTAAAAAAAAATAAAATAAAAAATTGGTTGCTTGATTTTATTTTTCTGTAGACGAAGTCAAAGCCTGCAGAGTCAAGACAGCCTTCGCAGGATGCCCCGGCTGCCGAGCCTCAACCCTCCCGGGGTCAAGAACCTGTGGATCAGGACGGCTCTGTTTGAGAAAGTACTGGACAAGATTGTCCTTTACCTGGTGGAGAACAGCAGGTGTGTTGAGAGGACAAACCACACTAGTGTGGGGTAAAAGGTTTCTGTTCCTCTTCAGAAAAATAAAAGTTGTGCTTATTTTCTTCCAGTAAATACTATGAGAAAGAAGCTATTCTGATGGACCCTGTGGATGGACCGATTCTGGCTTCACTGTTAGGTAATGAAACAGGAAAAGGAGCATATTTGTGTAGTTACATGTAATTTCCTACTATCTATATATGGTATAATAGGGCTTTAAGCAGAAAGAAATGTTATAGTTGAAGCCATTTGATTGCTACTTTAAATTCTATTAATGTACATTCATTTGAAACCATTTAGACATTCATTATTCAGATCTTTACTTGGACATCCTCAAATATTGATGTCTGGTCTAATTTTTTATCTCTGAAAAATGAAAGTGATTTAATTGCACACAAAAAATTATATATACTTCAGCTTATGGGTTTGCTGAGTGTACAGACTATCAATAAGTTAAAGATCTGAGCTTTGACTTGACCCAGGATGTTATACTTCTTAATTCTCAGGTAATTCTTGACGTGTTTGTTGATAATTATCAATACGTAGTTCATGTTGCTTTTTTACAAATGGCCATGCATTTTCCTAGAGGTTATTTTTCAGCTGGTCATGTCCTGCTGCATTGAAGAACCCCAAACCATGATACAGCCACCTCTCTGCTTCGCAGCTGGAGGAGTATTTAGAATGTGTCATATATGGCTTTTGTTTTGGTGCACACATAAATCAGTTTTAAACTAATCTGTTATTCCAGAAGTCTTGATGTTTGTCCACGTTTTCTCTGATAAACTTTAGTTTGGCCTTCTTGTGTTTCTCAGAAGACAACTGTTTCCTCCTTGCACATCTCCCAGTTCAATGTCTGTGGTCTCTTGCTGAACATGTGAAACCATAGATAAAAATAAATTAAAGCTGAATCTGCAGAACTGCAGCAACAATGATAGTGACTCACAACATGGCAGTAAATCCAGCAAGTACTAGCTGAGAAGAGCTAAGAAAGGTTTAAGGCCTAGTCAAAGCCCAGCTCTAACTGTGATTCTGTAGGGTGACTTGAAATGGGTTGATCATGCAAGAAAACCGCCAGGCAGGTGTACTGTCCTAACTTTATTCTCAGCTAAAATATTCCCTGTTTGAGTAAAAAAAAAAGTTACATTTGTTGTTCAACTCCAATTAAATCACCGTCTTGTCCAATTATTATTTTTTTTAAAGTTAGACATCGAAATGTTGGCACAGAATTTATTCATTCTTTTTCACAAATCTGTATAATAACTACGAGGCTAGAATTTTAAAATATTAGAAAATCTATTTGATTTTAAGTTACTTCTCCTGCTCTGTTTTAGTTGGGTTATAATGTTTGGAAGGTCTAAGACTATCTGAAGACTGTGTTTGTCCTCGGTGTCTCGTTGTTGACAGTTGGACCCTGTGCTTTGGAGTACACAAAGATGAAGACAGCTGATCACTTCTGGACCGACCCGTCTGCTGACGAGTTGGTTCAGAGACATCGCATCCACAGTGGCATCTGCAGGCAGGATTCTCCCACCAAGAGACCCGCGTTGTGTGTGCGTATGAAATTTCAGAGGTTCTTTTTAGCCTTTTTGTCCACGTGTCAGATTTTATCCTGATAGATCAGCTACATTAGCAGACATTCACTATTGAGATGCATTAAGTGAAGCACAGTGCATAACAGAAGCAGGAACAGAGAGCATCTCGCACATTTTCACCCATTACGCTGTCAGTGGAGCGGGTCAGCTTGGCCCTTCTCACAAACTCCCAACGCTCTGAAGTGTTCGTGTGCCGCGGAGCTGTTTGCAAATGTGTGTTTGGAGGAAAACAAGATGCATGAGGGCAGCTTTGTTGATGCACATGAACAAGGAAGTGTGAGTCATCAGTGTGTTTTGTGATTGCACAGATCCAGAAGCGACACTCCAGCAGCAGCATGGATGAGCGCCCGTCGCCTTCCCCGTCAGCTCGAGAATATGTGGAGTCGCTTCATCAGAACAGCAGGGCCACGCTGCTTTTTGGCAAGAACAATGTGCTGGTGCAACCGGTAACTCTGTGACGCTTTATATACAGTATCTCACTATTTATACATATTTATTTCCATTAAAATGTTTCACATTTTGTCATTTTACATTGATAAATTATGTGATAGAGCAACAAAAAGTAGTGGGTAATTACTTTGTGAATGAAAAAGGATGCCCAGTTCTAAAAAATTTTCACAAATAAAAAGCTGAAAACCTTTTTTCTACTTTGTCTCTACCAAACTTACACATCTTGAAGCTGAAATCTGTAAGCATTCATCTTTGGAAAATAGCGGGCGCTCAGACAGAATGGCCAGAGATATTCGGCTTGCAATCTTCAAGTCCTTTTGACTGGTTTGACTGGGCCATTCTATCAGATCTAAATACCTTCATCTATCATACCATTACAGCTCTGACCCCTTAATTAGCTCCATCCATGTTCCCATCAGCTCTAATCCGCTTCTCTGTCATGGCTGCAGTAAACCCCTCTAACACAGACCTAACACAACCTGCGGCTCCAGAGCTACAAGTGGCTCTTTGGACCTTCCACAACGGCTCTCAATAACTTTAGCAAACTTTGCCAATTTTAGCAGTTTTATAGATTGTTTTGATGGAATAATTACACTTTTGCAAGCACAAAAGAATCATTTTAAAAGAAACAACGATATTTCTACAAATGTCAACATCCCATTGAAGACAATGTATCCAGCCGCTTTATTGCTAAAAATTATGTGTAGTAAAATGATGGTTCTTTAAATGCAAGGACATATTTTCTATTACAGATATTAAACAAAAGATAGAAGCAGTTTTTTTCCTTTTTAAAGGTAATGCAACATTTGCTGCCCTAAACAAGTTTCAGTTAGCTGGACTGAGGGCAAAATGTCTCTTTTAATGATAAAGGTTGCAGACGTCTGACATAGCAGCATGAAGATGTGTGAAGGTGTGTTCACACAGACACAAATAGTCCTTTGCCTGTTGCTCAGAAACTAACATTTTGCACATTTTGACTTATTTGCTGTCTCATACGTGACTTGTGGCAAACTACAAGTGGGGCTTCTTATGACTTTCATGTTGTACAGCTGCAAATTAAACTACATGCAGATGGATCTATTAGGTGACTTCTGAAGACAATGGGTGTAACTGGATTGTATTTAGGGGTGTTAGTGTAAAGGAGGCTGAATGTAAAATGTATGTTATTCTTTTCATGTGTTTATTTGTGGAGATATTTAAAAACTTTGTATGCTTTTTCTTCCACTTGTAATCCCACTGTGATATGTTTATGTCCACCATTTTCTACCGATTTCTGTTTATCGACCTTTCTGCCATTTTGCCCCTGCTGCAGAGGGATGACATGGAGGCTATCCCAGGTTACCTCTCTCTGCACCAAACTGCTGACATAATGACACTGAAGTGGACACCCAATCAGCTCATGAACGGATCTGTTGCAGACTTGGACTATGAACGCAGGTGTGAAATAATTTTATTCTGAACATGGAAAAATGCATCTGTATTTTATATTATTGCTGTTCTGTTCTCCTGCTCATACCAAGAAAAAAATAACATGCTAAGGGCCTTTTTTTTCACTTGCTGTGCTGTTTTTATAACACTCTCCTGCTGAATAATGCAGTGTGTTTGTGCTTGGGGGCTCAGTGCTCTGAGTTACTGCTGGTGATCTGATGAAGCCGGTTTTCAGCTTACAAGCAGCCAACCTCAATGCTTATTGACTGCAACACTGTCAGAGCTCCATCAAACTAGCAAAAACCATGTTAGCGTCTAACACCTGCACATGGTTTCCATCAACAAAATAATCAATCCTGGCTTGTTTATGTTCATGCTGCTGTACTGACGCCTGTTTTTTTTCATTCTGATTTTACTGAATCATTTATAGTTTATTTGTTTCTTACTTTTAACCTGGAGTGCAAAAAAAGAAAGGGTTGTTGCTTCAGTGACTGCCTGCTTTTCTGTCGTTTTTCAGTGTATACTGGGACTATGCCATGACAATCAATTTAGAGGAAATAGTGTACTTACACTGCCATCAACAAGGTGTGAGCCTTTACTTAAAATCTCATTCTTACTTTGATTATTTGGAGTATATTGATAATCTCCTGTCAGTGTGAAGGGTTTGATAGATTGACGTTCATCTGTGTCCTGCAGTGGACAGCGGGGGGACAGTGGTGCTAGTCAGTCAGGATGGGATCCAAAGACCTCCACTTCGCTTCCCCAGAGGAGGACATTTGCTCCAGTTCCTGTCTTGCCTGGAGAACGGTCTGCTCCCTCACGGACAGCTGGACCCTCCTCTCTGGTCCCAGAGGGGAAAGGTCAGCATCTTCTTTCCAAAACACAATGCAAATACTTGCCGCTGGGATCCTTAAAGGAAGCATGAATACAATGGCAAACAAAGATGATCTGATCTAAAAATCTATAAGAATGGGATTTGGGTTTGGAAATGGACAAATTGTCTCAAGCACATGACTGTGTGCTCAGTTCTCTCTCAATTAGTTAAGCCACATTTGTCCCAATTCTGTTGATTTGCTAGATACTTCTCTTTTGTGCTCTGATGTGAAAAAATACTTGCAATCATACAGATTTCTTCTGTTTCTGCTGTTTTTTTTGTCACACTTGAATATTACAGATAATCAAGATCATTTTAATACAAGACAAAAGTAACCTGAGTAAATATAAAATTGAGTTTGCAAATAATTTCCAAACCAACCCAAAAGCTGAGATCAATTGACCTGTAGAATTAAGAAAATCATCTCAATAGCTGCAGTCTGGCAACCAGACGAAGGCTAACAAAAAGCAACTCACCATGTTTGTTTCCAAAAATATTTAAGAACAGATAAAAAACAAAGTCATTGATGTCTGTCATTCTGGAAAGGGTCATAAAGTCATCTATGATGCTTTGGGATTCCAGTGAGCCACACTGAGCGCTATTATCTACAAATGGAAAAAACATGGAATTATGGGTAACCTTCCTTCCCAGGAGTGACTGGAACAGCGTCATCCCTCCCCAGTCAACCATCAGAAAAAAAAAAAAGATCCATTTGAGACTTCCAAACTGAACATCAACTCTAACCAACGGGAACAAAAGGGCCAACTCATATTTGTCAAAAAACACACCTTAATGATCAAAACTTTTGGGAAAATATTTTATGGCCTGAGAGACAAAAGTTAAGGTTTTAAAATGTTGTACATCTTTCCTGTTACATCTGGCATTAAATGACATTTCAGGACAGCAACAACACACTAGTAGTCAAACGTGGTGGTGGTTAGGGATAATGTATGAGACGGCTTTTACGTTCTGCTCTCTACCAAAAATTCTTGAAGAATAACAATCAGATTGTGAGATTAAGCTGGAGCATTCTAGGGTTAGACAGCTGCCAAATGATCAAACGAAGTCCAGTTATGAATGGCCTAGTCAAAGTCTGGAAATCGGTATCTGATGGAGTGTTAATGCTCTAAAACATTCCAATTTATTTGAATTCAAACAATTCTGGACAGATAAGTGTGCAAATATGTATCTACCTCTATGTAAAGCTCTCATTGCTGCAGCCAGTTATTATTTATGGATACCAGTTATTAGCTTTAGGAGGTAATTACTTATTCACATAGGGCCAAGGTGGTTTGGGAAGCCTATTTCCTAAAATTGATGAACTCGTCACTTGGTAACTGTGTTTTTAAGTTTTCTGTCTATCTTTGTATAATATTAAAATTTTGTTAATCTAAATAATTGAAGTGTAACACATACTAACTCAGCAGGTTTCAAAAAGTGTCCCGTTGTTGTTGACTTCAGTTTGATCCTTTTCCAGGGGAAGGTGTTTCCCAAACTGAAGAAGAGAGTTCCTCTGGGATCTGGGTCCACAGAGTCAGTTTCTGACAAGGAGGAGGACGAGGCCACCGACTACGTCTTCCGCATCATCTTTCCAAACAGCCAGTCTGATTTTGGTGAGTTTCTCCCTTTTTGCAGAGACAAACCGATTTGAGATTCTTGCATTGAAATGAGAATGTGGATCCCTGTTTGTTACAGCGATTGTCTTCCACCGCCCCCATGTGATTTTTTCTCTTCCCCTTGAACTGAGTGGACAGTCCGCCTCCCAAACAGGGACTCTGGTTGCACCCAGGAGGTGCTGTAGCTGTCAGGGAGAATCCTCCTCACTCACAGAAAGCAGCTGTAACACTGTCACACTTGGGCTCGTCAGTCTGTCTGTCAGCTTTCCTCGTTTTAATTCCTCACGTCTCATTCCCTTCTGGTCTAAAGTGCTCCTCTGGCAAATCGTATTGATGTGCGGCGTTATTAAAGCCACTTGTTCCTTCCTAACCACATCTCTATGCAGTTAACCTTTCAGACACCAGCTGGGGCTGATTGGTCAAGTATGCAGGCTTCCTACACAGTCCGTCCATCCATCCATCCATCCATCCATCCATCCATCCATCCATCCATCCATCCATCCATCCATCCAAATCTCAAGTGTGTAGAAACTCTGAGTTTGGCTTTTGAACTGCAAAATGTTTTCTTTTTCCCCATGATCAAACATCTACTGTGTGGTGCCTTCATGCTTTCAAATTGTTTATTAATCTCTGGTGATATAAAAGTTTTTGTGTCATCACTCAAGCAGGAATGAATCGCTGATGAACAATCCTTTGAAGTGCTTTAAGCGGGTCGCAGCTGATCTGCATTATTCTGCTTATGCCGAAGTGTTTTCCGTAGCGTTTACAATCATCTCTGTGCTAATGTAATTGCTCCTGAAAGCCTTCAAAGTGCGCCTCTTTTAAAGTGATAATGAGGTTGTGTGTGTGTGTGTGTGTGTGTGTGTGTGCGTACGTGTGTGTGGTTTTGCACGCAGTGCCTCCTCCAGATCTGATGGATCATGGAGTCGCCCTGTGGCAGCCTAGTCTCAGGAAGTCTTCGTGTTCCTCCTGCTCCAAAGGAAACTTCTCTGACGGCGCCGCGCACAAAGGGTGCAACTATGAGAGGTGAGAGAAAAACACAAGCCATTACTCTACACAGGAACCCGTTTGGCCCTGTAACCTTTCTAATAACACCAAGAAAACTGGAGATGGAAGACAGATACAAGAACATCGAGACTACCCAGAGGAAAATGATGTGACATTTGGCTGACTGGAATTAGAAGAGTTTGAGGTAAATTAGCTGATAACCGTGGCAGAAAAAAAAAGACGAGCTGCTTTGCAAATTTGTGTTGCATGGCAGTACAATAGTTTATCATTTTACAAAAGGTCAGCCTCAACCCTGTAATAAGCCGTATATCAGAGATAGTGTATGACGTGTTATGAAAGACATATA
>CAEFZX010001343.1:0-10108 GCA_903066825.1 Alfaro cultratus | reverse complement strand
TCAGTTATTTGCCGGTGGTACATCCCATGTAGGGGCTTGTCCTCCCATGATGGTACCTCCAGCACCTCAGCTTCTGTCCCCCTTTGTTTGAGACATTCGCTGAGCACATTGTCTGTTGAGGCTTTGTCCCTGATGTATCTATGGATCTTGGATGTTTCGTCCTCACACTCACTAGTCCTCTGCCTCCTTCTTTGCGGCTCATGTACAGTCTCAGGGTGCTGGATTTGGGGTGGAACCCTCCATGCATTGTTAGTAGTTTCCGGGTCTTAACATCTGTGGCCTGTATCTCCTCCTTTGACCATCTAATTATTCCTGCAGGGTATCTGATTACTGGCAAGGCATAGCTGTTTATTGCACGGATCTTGTTCTTGCCATTGAGCTGGCTTCTCAGGACTTGCCTTTATATATATATATATATATATATATATATATATATATATATATAGTACAAAAATCACTTTTGGAAAAAGATGAAATAGGCCATTCTTTTTAAGAAGGTGATTATTTGATTATTATTATTTGACTTGCTTCATTTCTTTTAATGAAGCAAGTGTCCAAAATCCTTTTCAGTGTTTGGTTGACAAATAACCCAAACGGATGACTCTGCTTCTTTTTGTCTTTATTATGCACATTTAAACACATGCAGTGAAAAACATTTGAAAATCTTTTTCAATTTTAACAGGAAGGTTTTTAAAATGAGGAAACTGGATTACAGCTCCAGCCAAACAACCGAACCGATGGGAAAACTTAAGTGCAGTACCACTGTTCAACCCAAGGAGGGCAGAACTGAGACAGATTTAGGCCACTATTGCAGAATGAAGCAAATCTACATAAAAATTCAAACACAAAGAATTTAGACAGTTTAAATGCAAAACAAGTTAATTTTGGGTTTAGTTTCTCTTTAAAGATGCGATGAAGTTTAAAATGCTTTGCAGTGGGACTTTCAGTTCATACAGTTTAAACTTCTGAATTTCACATTGTGGTGACAAGATTCAGAAAATCATCTTTTCATCGAATATGTTAAAATAAATGGGGTAAAAATGTTTTGTTTTTTACAAGAGTGGAAGACAATGTGAAAACTGTTTCAAATAAAAGACATATCGGTTAATGTGGTTTTCTACTTTTTAAGATGACACTTTTCTGAATTTACATACATTTTGACTTTATTTTATAAGAGAAAACTTCAAAGACAATCTGTCAAGAATTGTTTGGCAGATTTAACATCGCCTGGCGAACAAACAAGTTTTGTCGTTGTGCAAACCGGCTCCAGCCTCCCGTCGGTGTGTTTCTGTGTTGCAGCAGAAATGCGTCCTGCTGCGCGGCTGCAACATGAAAAAGAGACTTGAGCAAAAAGCTCCAGTCGTGTCGGACGTTTTGAGTCGAGGCTGCGGTCGCTTCCCGTCAGGTGACAGCAGGGAGAGCCGGAGATGATGCGTTCAGGTGGAGCTAAAAGTCTGATCCAAGATCAGCCCTAACAGTAATAATTAACATAGACCTGATGATTTAGTGTAAAATAAATCTTAAAAATCTGTAGCTAATTATCATTTTGTGAAAGATTTATTCATTCTGGGGTTTTTTAAACTACTGCATAAATAAAATGTTGCCCAGAAAAATGCACCAAAATGAGCTTTTCTATATAAATCACATTATTTGACCAAAGGTATTTTTCTAACACCATTAATAGATTGTTGGACTTAAGGTGTTCAAATCATCTTGATCAGTTCTGGTATTAAACATTTATATTTGATCATAATTGACTTTGTTGTCGCACTTATTGGAATATTTTGGGTGTTTCTCATAATTTTTGCGTAAAAAAATTCAATACGATTCTTTTCACTTCTTCTTTAGCGAGCTATTAAAGCTAAATGCTAGTTTTGGTGTTTGGTGGAAAGTTGCATTAAAATGCATGAAATGATGTAATGTCCTCATGAATTTGGTGTTTTTGTGAAGAAGCGTGTCTCTCCTTAAGACTTAAGTTGTTGGTCCTGAATTTATGGAGCTGCACCTGAATGCACCTTCATTTAAAGCGTGTCCAGGTGAGGTGACCAGTCAGCAGGTGGTTGGCTGATATTTATGCAGAGATTCGACTGAAGAGAGATGAAAATGGATTCCTGTGTTTAAAATTAGAAGTTTTGTTGACATTTATTACTGAATAGAAACAGTCATGTGCAGTTCCTCACCTGTCCAGATGAGGGCGTCCTCGCTATCCTCGAGTCATCGGTAGACGGCTCATTCCGACTCGGTCGATGGGAGGCGGATTGCTTCGACGCCGTGGCGACTCCGCCACCTTGCTGGGAAGAAAAGACGAGTGGAAGGCAAAACTTCCTTCACCTGTCGGTGGTTCTGTTGAATTCACCTGGGAAAGGTGAGTCCTACCTCTGCTTCTTCTTGCCCTGTCTGGTTTCCATGGAGCTCACGGACAGCCGGTCCAGCGGGGCGTTGTTCCCAGGGAAACGCCTCTTCCTCTTGGGCTCGGTCACGTCATTCTCCATCATCATCAGGTCGTCAGTTCGGAGGAGTTTGGCGCTGAGCTCCAGTCTGGGCTTCATCCTTCCTGGATGGCGCCACAGGACGGCCAGCATCCTCAGCCCGGGCCGGTCTATGTGCTGGAAAAGGGTCGATTCAATTTACAAGAAACAACAATCCTTCTGTTTGGCTTCTTTTAAACTAGCAGAGAAGAAATAAAACCGACATGACAGAAAAATTAATTTTTTTACTGAAGGAATTTGGGTTGAATAACAATTAAAATTTCCAGAGGATAAAATGGAATATATCCTAAAAGATAAAATGTGGAAGTAGTTTACGCTCTGAATATAAATAATCTGCTTTGAGTTTCTGAGATTCAGTATTTTCCTGCAAAGTCTAACTAATAGGTTGCAACCAAATGATCTTCCCTCTGAATAATTCCTGGTTAATGTGAATTGAGGGGCTGTTTGCAAAGACAGAAATTAACAGCAAAAACATTTTCACATGACAAATGTATTTCTATAACAAAGGAAAATGTCCTTTGTCAAGAAATGTTTTTGCTTGACAAACCTGCGTTATGAGGACATGCTGAACTATAAGGACATTTCTGCTTTTTATACTTATTTTATACTTAATTTCATGGCATTTCTACATCATTTTTAAAGTTCTCTATAAAGACATAAACATAAAATAAATACAGATTAAAACGACCTGTATGTCAGTTAATTTAAATAGGTATTTTATTTATCTTTAGTTGTGCACAGGATGTTGCCTATGCATCAGATTTATGGATGGCAACGTCTCAGCTCTATGTATCCACCCATCTGTCTGCTTTATATTTTTTGATTTGGTTTCTTTTAAACATTCTAGCAACATAATGACAAGTGAAATCTTATGTCTTAATTCTAACATTAAAGGTCTTTTTTGAAGGATACCTTACAGACCTTTCAGTATGTACAGCAGCATTTGTTCAGCTGTCTAGAAATGTCTGATAAGTTCTGCCTATTCATGGTTCACCTATTAACAAATTATTCTGTGGAACGTGACACCAAATTATTATTTTAATTTTAGCCTGTT
This sequence comes from Alfaro cultratus, assembly GCA_903066825.1. Lineage (NCBI taxonomy): Eukaryota > Metazoa > Chordata > Actinopteri > Cyprinodontiformes > Poeciliidae > Alfaro > Alfaro cultratus. The sequence continues at coordinate 6,565 of CAEFZX010001343.1, read as the reverse complement.
TGTAGATTTTTTTAGAGGATATGTAAAATTTTAGCCCTTAAATTGTTGACCTGCTAATGGAACTGCCGATCCCCCGGTTGGAGGATGAACCCCGTACTCTAGCCCTGATTCTAGTGCCTCAGACACCGACTTGAGGATAGTTTGGTTTGGTTCTGGTTCCTCTTTTATAAATGTGTGTTTCTGTGTCCTGACCTGAGCCGGCTGCCGTTGGACTCCCAGGACGTTGCATTGCAGGATGATGGACAGCAGGCAGATGATCAGAAGTTGGCTGCAGAGCCGCATCTGAACACAGCAACGAATCACAGCAGAACAACTAAACTCTGAGCTCAGTCGGATTTAAGAACCTGATAAAAAAAAAAATACAAGCTGCACAGCTGAACATGGTTATGGCGATAAAACTAAATAAAATAAAAACTTCAGAAAAAATAAAATTTTACCCAAAAGAACAACAAACCAAAGACTTAATTAACCCAAACAAACTTTAAAATTTCTCTTCTCTGCAGATGAAGTACAAATATTTCAGCCTCACATCATTCTGAATAATTATATTATTATTCAGAACCTAAAAGCAGGAGAGAGAATGAATCTCTGCTTTAAAACATCCTCTGATTAAAACCTGAGCTAACCTTCCCACTCATGGTTTCAAACACAACTGGCTCCCACAGACAGTGGGACACTTTTAGCTCAAACTGATTGTCCAGCAACATCTTCTAATTTTAGCACTTTCCATTCCTGCAAATAAACGCCTTTTGAGCGTCACTTACATGCTCGCTGCTGCACGCGCTGCTGCATTCCCTCCATCACACATCCGGATAAAACACACACACACGCCTCGTGATGCACACACTCCTTGTTCTGCTGGACTCAGAGTTTCCTCCCTGCAGCCTAACGCAGGAGGTGAACCTTCTCCAGAACCTGCCCTCTCAAGATCGGTTTTATTTCTGCCGCGTTTAGCTGCTTCAGCTTGGATTTTTATGCAGAAATAAAGATGTCTTCAAAGTACTGTTATACAGAAAACAGCAACTTTACACAAGTGTCACAAAGTAGGAGCACTGCAATAGTTAGAAAATTTCTTACTGACAGTCTACAGAAGCATCAAGAAATTCAACATTTGCTAAATTTAAGTTTAGACAATCAGAGTAAAAACATTTGGATTGAAGAAAGTGATTTTTTTTGCAGGTTCATCCAGTTTCATGCCGCTTGTACCTTGATTCTGGAGATAAAACTCTGCTGTCCGTCGTCTTCTCTTCGTTTCCGTGTCATTCTGCAGCTTCAGGTTTTATAGCAGCTGCTCAGGAGCCTCCTGTCCAATCCAGACCCTTCTCTCCTGTGACATAATGACTTCCCTTGCTTCTTTTCCACTCTGCGTGAGATGTTTGATCACCAGGTCCATTACCTGTTAAAGAGCTCTCCTGGGATCGGTCACACCTCACCTCCTCCTGGAAGTCCGCTTTTAAAATAAACACAGTCGGACTCTTGTCTGCTTCCCAACAGCTCGGCCGTTCCCTCGGTGCCTGGATGTGGAGGCATCAGATATCCCCTCTGGAAGACCTGCACTCAAACCTTTCACCGTCAGTTTACACACTTAATTTTGTCAATGATTGCGTCAGTATTTTATGAAATGAGGGAAAACATTGAGACATAAAGTTCCAGAAACTGTTAGTTTAATCTTCTTTTGGTCAAATTTAACTTTTGACATCAAGGAACCTCTAGATATCAAAAGAAACGGTTTCCAAAGGCATAAAAAATAAAACAGGTATTTAGGTATTTAATGCGCAAATTTTAGCCTTGTTGATACGACCATGTGCCAACAACACAACACAGCATGTCTGACTCCACCGGGTTTAATATGTCATCACATCTGTCTGTCAGGGTTACGCTTCAGTTCTGCTAACGCTAAAGTGCTGTACCAACATGTGGAAGCTAATGCTAAAGCGCTAAACACAACCATGTTGAAACACACGTATGTCGCAATAATGCTAAAGAATTAAACAAAAAAACGAGTTCTGCTCTCAGCGTATTAGCGGCAGTGTGTCCACCACCAGGATTCAGTAATCTGTGTTTATAGGTTTCCAAGCTGTTTCCAAAGGTTTCTGTTTTATTTATTTGGCTCCATTTGATGCTTTTTGAGACTTTTTCTCAAAGTTCTGCCATAAATCCAGTCAACAGAGTTTTTACACTGATGAAGTGAAGTTGCAATGTCTAGTTGATGAAGTGTTTTTATTAAACCCAACGAGAGAAAACGTTTTAAATACTTAAAGAAGTTGTGGGGAAGGACTTATCTGACCGTTTGCTCACTGACTGACAACCTTCTCCAGGTGATGTCATCCTGCACCTCTCCCCGTTGCCATAGAAACAGGATACATTAAAAGTCGAGCAAAGTATCCTCAGAATGGTCTCAGTCGCTGCCTCTCTGAAACATACAGATGTCTGTGAAGGTGGAAAAGTCTCAGAAAGGCAGCTGGGAAAAGGTCAAAGGTCATGCATAAAGCATCTGAAGTCCATCATTCTCCAGAGAGCAAAACATCTCAGACATCCCAGCAGATTGAGCCCAACGTGACAGATGAACTCAACGGCTCCATCTACGACTCTGCAGGCCTCAGTTAGCAGGCTGAAGGTTAAAGGTCATGATAGGACAGTTATCATGACCTTTATGATAACTGGTATTAGGGTTGAAAGAGAACGCCTCTTTCTCCTTCAAACAAAATGGCAGCAGAGTTTAGGTCTGATCTGACTTCTGGGGCAACGTAGAGATGTTGAACCATGATGGAGGAAACCAAACGCCTCATACCAGCTGTGAAGCACGGTGGTGGAGGAATGATGGCAGCTGGGAGACATGAATGAGTCCATCTGTAGCCCAGAGTCTTCTAGAGTCAAACATGAATCTACTTCTGACATCTAAGAAATACTCAGGTGACCCTGAAGCTGTCCTCTAAATGCAATGTTGACATAGCGCTTTAGCATTAGCTGCTACTATTTACAATACTGGTATAGCGCTTTAGCATTAGCTGCTACTATTTACGATTCTGGTATAGCGCTTTAGCATTAGCTGCTACTATTTACGATACTTGTATAGCGCTTTAGCATTAGCTGCTACTATTTACGATACTGGTATAGCGCTTTAGCATTAGCTGCTACTATTTACAATACTGGTATAGCGCTTTAGCATTAGCTGCTACTATTTACGATACTGGTATAGCGCTTTAGCATTAGCTGCTACTATTTACGATACTGGTATAGCGCTTTAGCATTAGCTGCTACTATTTACGATACTGGTATAGCGCTTTAGCATTAGCTGCTACTATTTACGATACTGGTATAGCGCTTTAGCATTAGCTGCTACTATTTACAATACTGGTATAGCGCTTTATTGCTGTTTTTGATAAGTAGTTCAGTGTTAGTGCGGCTAAGCTTTTAATTAGCACTGCTGGTTCTTTTGTTGAACCTCTGAATTTGATGGTGCAAAGAAAGATTCTTCTTTGGGCAGAAAATAGTTTTTAAAATGATGAATTACTTACCTTGAGCTACCTGCTTTACCTGAGTTGAGCAGAGCTCACCAAGCTGAATGTTTTATTGTGGCCAAACTTACCAGCCGCTGTCCTGGAGCGAAAGCATCATGATTCATCTGGCATGGCAGAAACTGAGAGTTTAAACTAACAAGAACATTCAACTTCACTCTACCTGCCTTCTGAGTTGGATTATGAGAGCAGCTGGTGACTCATGGTTTGGCTGTTTCACCAGAATCTTTGCTAACGTCATGGATTTAACAGTCGTTAAGGATCCAACACGACTTCAGGTCCAACATCGGACATAAATGGATCCAGAACCTGGTGGAGCTGCAGCTGCTGTTTTCTTTTATTTTAGAAGCTTTTTAGTTTAACAAGCCTGCAGACAATGATGAACTTCATCTCTCATCATCTTCATACCAAAGAAACACAGAGCCACTTACAAATGCATAAAAGTAAATAGGTGTATAAACAAAGTAAAGTGTGGATCCTTGAACTCTGCTGCCAGGTAAAGCCTGCGCTGCAGTCTGAGCCTGGCGGTTCTGCCTTCTGCTGAGATTTGGTCTGGAAATGATCAGATCCTCTGAGCAGGAACAGATTCTCTGGTGAACCTACAAGATTTTTGGTTTTCAGCTCATAAATAATGAAATGTGACTTTAAATGTGAGACCCAAACGGTTTTCTAATAATCAGAGTGAGTTGACTTTTCTATTATTAGATTTTCATTTAACTTTATGATATAAGCCTGTAAATTATCACTTTAATGCCAACAAATTGTCAAAAAACAAGTTTTAGCAAAGTTTTGTTGGCTCTGGTGGATTTAATTGGATGCTTGTCAGGAAGGAAAGCTGGTTGTGAGGGAGGAGGAAGACATGCGGCGAAGGTCATCGGGTTTGAACCCAAGGACTTCATACATGGGATAAAAGCCTCCACCCCTCCGCCTCTGCCGCACCCAAAGAAACTCATCTTTCTTGTGTCTTTGATTTGGGAATACAGCAGAGGTGAATGAGTGTTCGACCGACCATCTCCATAAATCAGAGCGAGACTCTCGGAGAGGAAAAGAAAGCTCGTTTGTTTCCCCTCCTGTGCTGCTGACGCTGCAGCCGTGATGTTCACACAGATCAGATGGTTCCCGTCTCCAGAGTGAAGGATCCCCTGGATGTTCCCCGCCGTCCTCCGCCTCCTGGGCCTCCGCTGTTGACCCAGACCTGTTTACCCAGACTGCTCTCACGCTGAAAACCGATCCTCCACCTGGAGTCAGCCGGGAGCAAAAGCTCAGACAAAACAGAACCTCACAGCTCCATCCATCCCTCTGCGCTGCCAGCAGCGGCTCAGAAACTCGCCGCTCGCTGCAGAACATTCCTGCTGCGCTGCAGCCAGGAGGCAAAGGGAGCAGTTTGCTTTAAAACGCAGCAGAACTGAAGCGGCTGGAGGAAATCAAATCAAACTTTATTTGTTCAAAGTGCTTTACATCATAAAAACACAAAAATCAACACATGAAGTGGCGTCGTTACACATCAGATTGTTGATCAATGTTTCATTGATTACGTTTCCATAGCAACTCTAACCAGCTGGTTTCAGTCTGCGTTTAAAGGAACTCAGGGTTTCAGCTGTTTTACTCTTTTCTGGAAGTTTGTTTCAGATGGTGCATAGAAGCTGAAAGCTGCTTCTCCATGTCTGGTTCTGGTTCTGGTTCTGGTTCTGGTTCTGGTTCTGGTTCTGGTTCTGGTTCTGGTTCTGGTTAACCAGAACCAGAACCAGAACCAGCAGGTTGGTCCAGCAGCAGGTCTTTAAGCTGCACGCCCGTTTGCTTTGGTTTTACTCTGTTCAGCTTTGTGGCCTGATGCTCTTCCCAGATGGAAACAAACATACTGAGATCTCAGCAGAGGAAGCTAAACCTGATCAGTTTGCTCCTCTGACCCTTCAGACCCTTCCTGTGATTCCCTCCTCATATCACAGGAAGATATGCAGAGCTGTTTAGCTCAAAACATAAGTACTGTCTCAAAAATAATCAATAAGTACTCCAATAAATACAATTCCCCATGAAACTGAAACAAAAGATTTTATGGGAACTTAAATACATAAGTACAACTGATTTACTAAGTAAATACTATTTTTTATATTTATCTATTTTATTTCTAGTTACATTCATTTATTTGAGGGGAGTATTTACTGGTTACAGTTTTTATTTTTGTAATTTGTTGTAGTTCTCCTGGATTGGAACCAGTTCTCCTGCCAGCTGCAGTTCATCCATCGGCCAGGCGGTGGCAGCACAGCGCAGCAGCTCAACTTCATGTTTTCCTTCCAGCAAACATTAAAGTTTTCCCATCCTAAACTTTATTTTGTTTCCTATGTTTCAGAAAACATTAGTAAGTTTTTCATCAACAGAAAATGGCCAGAGGATGTAAAAAACATTCAAATGAAATAAATCCTTCTGGCTTCTCTGTTCCTAAAATTGAGCCAGTTACGTTTTGTGTGACAGTCTGTGGAGTTTTGTTCACCCAGAACCTGAGAGATTTTAGGGTAAGTGAAATATTGCTGAACATTTCCAGTTATTGTATGGATGCTTTTTTAAATTTAACTGTATGAAAATCTGATCTTTGTGTTGATCTGGTTCTTATTTTGTTATCAGTTTCCAAGAGGAAACAAGAGAAAATCCAGAAGCTGCTGATGAAAACAGGAGGAGAAGCAGAACATGAAGTGGAAACATTTTATTCCTGCTGATGTCAGCGAAGCGAGAATCTACGGTGGCCGACAGGTGCAAATGCGCAGCAAAAGAGAAAACATGCAAACAAAAAAAAGACACGCGCACAAATTAAATGCGGCAAACAAAAAGAGTTGAAAACGGAAGTGCTCCAGACCACTAGGGGGAGTCAAAGAAAACAGTATTCATTTCTATGGGACCAGATGCAAGATTCAGAGAAAGAAATTTGAAAGAAAGTAAAGGTGCGTATTACTATATTTCTTTTCAGATACGCCGTCGTATGAAAAGAAATATAGTAATACGCACCTTTACTTTCTTTCAAATTTCTTTCTCTGAATCTTGCATCTGGTCCCATA
>CAEFZX010001342.1:0-68619 GCA_903066825.1 Alfaro cultratus | reverse complement strand
TGGTATGTTAACATAACATATTAAGAGTTATTCAGATAACTATAGCATAAATAACATGCTAACAAGTTAACCAAACCCTCCGTGTCACTCCAAATCACTAAACGCAATGAAATCTTCGTCCTGTGTCGTTTTTAAACAGCACGGCTAACTTCTTCTACCTCTCCTAAGGTAGAATAACACAGGCCTAGAGCGCCCTCTTGCGGTTTAGTGTGAAAATAACATGTGATATGATATAATAATGTGTAAATTTCCACACATAAGTCGCTCCGGAATATAAGTCGCACCCCCGGCCGAACTATGAAAAAAACTGCGACTTATAGTCCGGAAAATACGGTACTTGTACTTTTGGTGTCCTTTTTTGTAGAAATTCAGTGCAGAGATCGTAGGAATAAACTGAAAAACGGTTAAATACCGGGATTTGTTGTATCTAAATTTGGAAACATTAGCTGGTTTGTTTTGATTTCTAAGTTATTCAGAGTGATTGTGGAAAGAGCTTCCGGTTGCAGACCGTTGAGCTAACCAAACTGCAGCCGTGCAGCTGACCTCAGTGATTGTTGCAGATCGTTGACCCTGACATGCCTCAGGAAGGACTGCTCCATAACGGCATCCCCATCCCAGTGCCTCCTGGAGAGGTGCTCAAACTGGGGGACTGGAGACACACTGATGAAGACCACAAGCTCTTCCTGGTGCTGTTCTTCGACACAAAGAGAACTTGGTAAGATATTTGACACATTAGCAAACCCCTGGTGTTTTAGTATGAGTGTAAAAGGCTGAGTTTTAAACCTTTCTGTGTTTGTTTTTAGGCAGTGGCTCCCTCGAAACAAGCTGCTGCCGCTGGGGATGGATGACACTGTGGACAAGCTGCGCCTGATGGAGGGCAAGAAACCCAGCGTTCGCAAGTCGGTCCACACAGCGTACGACCGCGCCATAGTGCATTTAAACCACGTGAGACGAAATCTCAACTTCACTCCCTCCAATTTTATATAAAGTTTATTTTAAAAGGATTTTATCATCTTAAACGAGCTGTTTGTAGAAATCCACAGCAGCTCCTTTAAAGTTCTTATAACAGTTAAAGCTGATGGTGTTTGGAGGTTTGCTATGCTTGGATTTGGTAGAGGCTCCATAAATGTTTTTCATAAATCAATTTGTTAGTTATTTTCTATGTACATTTTTAAAAATGGAGTTTTCCACAACCACTGTTGCTGTGTGTTGATGTGAAGTTTGTGCACCAGGCCAAAGTGGGTGGAGACCAGATAGAGAGATACGTGTCAAAGGGATTGTTTATGGTTCCAAACATATTTAGATTGTATTTGCTCTTGAAATGTCACTGTGTACAATGAAGTGTGAAAGTTTCACCTTAGCATGCGTTTCACACCTGGACTTGGAGTTTTACACGCAGCTGAAGCCAGATATTTACATACACTGGACTCACTGGCGTTAAATAAGACTTCGCCTCATTGGACGATCAGTTTGTGCCACAGCTTTAAATTAAAGAGGTTGCTTCAATATTTCTAAATAATATCCCTCCTCATGATGGGGTAAAACACCCCCACATCATGGTGCTGCCACCGCCGTACTTCACTGTTAGAATGGTGTTATCAGATTTGTAATCTGCCCCTTCTTACCCTTCTTTAGACTGCAGGACTTAAACCTTTAATCTAAACTGTAGTTTAGCTTTTTTCATGTTGCTCTTCAAGTAATGGCTTCTTCCTCTCTGCGTGGCTTTTCAGGGATAGTTTCACTGTGGATAGCGACTCTTTTATCAGCTTCATTCGGCTTCTTCACCAGAGGAAACAGGAGAAGGTCAGTCAGACAGTGAGGACTTTGTAAATATCTGGTTTCTGTGGAGGCCACCAAACATTTCCTTTAAATCTTTTTGATTTTCTAAATATAAAGTCATCACATTGTTATCATTTTCTTTAAACTCAATCTCTTTTATTCCAGGTTTATTTTTATTAGCTTTTAAAATTCTTCAATTCCAGCTGAAATTATTTTTGTTCCAGCTGACAGTGCCAACATTTTTGCAACTTTTAAGTCCAGTTATGAGACGCTTTTGGTGAAACTTTGTTCGTGTTTGATTATTTTCCATATTGTGAAACTGTAATATGATAGTAGACTGAGAGCGGTCGGCGCAGATACAACTACAGCGGTGATTCAGGAAAGCGATTACCCACCGGTGAAGAACTTTGCTAGTAAATCTGGCTAGAAAGACTTGAAAAGCACAAATGGTCTAGTTTTAATAAAATCTATACGATTGGTGTTTCCTGGAGCCAAATATGTGGCAAAACCTACTGCGTCTGTTCATGTACAGCTGATACATCTATGTATACAATCTCAATGTGGTAAAAGTGCATGTGTATAGTTTTGTAAATATGTAAATGTATGTTTATATTCGCTTACATGAAGTAATTTAAGGAATGCAGAAATCAAATATAGAATTTAATTTATAATTTGTTGCCGTAGAGGGAGTTATTTAAAAAACTGAATTATTGAAAAGATTTATGTATGACGCTGAGTAGCTCTTTATAGTAGTGACGGTGTTTTACCAACATGTCAGCAGAAAAGGCGGTGACACACGACTGTAGACAGCAGACTACAGATTGTTTTCATTTTTCTCTGTGGCACAGATGTTTTTGATCTTGTCATTTAAAGTCTACCGCAAGATCTATTGTCTGCCTGAGACAATATTTTCTCACAGGAATAAACGCTGTTTGAAACAACTGCTGGTGGTGTTTTTGATGAGAACATGTGGGGTTTTGACAGAGCTTCGTTCACAATTTTGGATGTCATTAAAAACAATTAGTTGTTTTTTTTGTTTTATTTTTACAGATGGAAAACCTGAAAGCTGTGCTGTCAGTTCGTAGTCAGCATGATGCTGCCTCCACCGTGTTCCCCTGCTCATAATGTGTCTAAAAACTTGTTTCCATGCTGATAAAACTCAGATTTGTGGAGTAGGCAACTTAACTGAGTTAAATTGCATACAGTGCTCTGTTTTTGATAATTACTTGACTTTTAAAGGTAATTTGTTGCATTGGATTTTGTTTTTTCTAGAAATATCTGAGTACAGGGGGCTGAACAAATGTTTATTTAGAGTTAAAATATAAAAACTAAATCAATTATTTATGTAATTATTATGCCACTTTACAATTATGCAATATTTTGTGGTTGGTCTATAATGACATGTGAAAACTTTAAGGGGTAGAAATAACTCCTGATGTGTTTGGGCTTCTGTAAACAACTCAAAACCTAAAAGTTTCGATGTAGCATATCAAACATAAAGCTCATCTAATTATAAATTATTCTAAAGAAGTAATTTTACTGTTTTGTAAAATTCTGATTCTGAACTTTTTTATTAGCTAAATTAGTTTTTTCTGATGATGAAACAAGCAGATGAGCGCAACCAGATTTAAGATCATCACTTACATTGAGCTGAGATTTTATGCAGTCTGGAAAAGTTTGAGATGTAAAGCGTCTTGGGCAGGATTCTCTTGCAAAAGATTGTCAATCTCAATGGGATTTTCCTGGTGAAATAAAGGTTAAAAAATAAAATAAGAGTAGGGGGGAACCCATTGCAGTTTTCTGGCTGATTGCAGATTACCGATCTTTAAACAGCTTCACCTGCCGATTCCAATTTTTTATTTATTTTTTGGTTGAAATGTTGAAAGCTACAGCAAGAAAGTCACTGTTGGCAACAGTGGGGTGATTATCTGCAGCCATGACCTGGTGGGTCTGTCAGTCAAACCTCATGGGCAGCAGAAGAGGACAGTGGTGGATTCTTGCATAAGATCATTAAGAAAATCAGTGCACCCCTAAATGAGAGCTTGAAAAACATATTTGTATTTCAAAACCTTATCTCCTATCTGATGAATAAGTATTTTTCTCCCCTCTGTCTCCTTCCTTACCTCCTTGTGTCTGTCCTTCCATCCTAGCATCGTTCCTTTGTATTTCAAAACCTTTCCTTATCCCAATGGATTATATTTTTCTCCTTCCTTACTTTCCTGTCTTTCCCATTTTTTACCAGTCTAAATATCTTTCTTTGTCTGTCCTTTTTTTCTCTTGTCCTCCTTCCATCTTTCCTGTTTTTCCTTTCTCTTTGACCATGTTTTATGTCTTCACTCTTACCTTCTTTATGATCTTCCTTTATTCCTCCTTTTCTTGTCTGTTTCCTCCTTTTATCGTCATCCCTGTCTCTGCCCTCCCTGTCTGTTTTTATAATGTACCTAAAAGCTGACTACTAAAGAAACCTCCACACTAAATTTAGTTAATTTTGTCATTTAAAATAAACAGGATGAAAACGTTGAGTACAACACAAACGATCCCTGAAAGAAACACACAAAAATATGTGCAATCTGAAATTTATTTCATGAAACCAAACATACTCTTCAGACTTGAAATGAATGAAAAGTCCTCAGGAAACAAAAGTATGAAGACATCATTCATAAAGAGAAAACAGCCAAACTCTTCAGAGGTGAGATGATCTGCAGATAAACATGATGTGAAGTCTGAATTTGTCTTTGTGAATAAACTCATCAAGTTGTCTGTATGTGACTGATTCTGACTAGACACCAGGATGGGAAAGCTTTATCAGACTAAAATGTGTAACTTCTCTTTCAGCTGGATGTGTAAATATCAGCAAACCCTGCCGTTAGTTTTAAAACATAATCTGAGAGTCTATATGTGGCTGTTCCAGTGTCATTATTCCAGTTTAAGCTTTTGTTAAAGCAAAAAATAATAATTATTGCAAACTCCCCGCTTCCCAAAACGTTTACATGTGACCTACTTTTTTTTTTTTGATCAAATGAACTACGGATGTAGCTTATGATCGAACTGTCATCTGAGTTATACATTCACAGCCTGTGAGGAAAATTTCTCTCTTTTTTCTGTAATAAAACAATATAAAAACTTCTTCACTTAAATATTTTTTTTTTCAATTAGGTTCTACCACAGTTCAAACTAAAACTTACGAGTGCGGCTTCGCCACGACCGTCTCTAAAGGAAAGCATTGATGCAACAACATGCTCTCGCTCCCAGTAAGAGAAGAATACTAGAGACTTTTTAAATAACCTAAAACATAGTGTTTGATTCTACTCGTCAGTTTACGTCCAGTCCAATACCTCTCAAAAACTGATTCTGAAAAATACCAGCGAGTCACCATAAAAATTATTATTGAGTGAGGCAGCGGCTTCAGAGCAGAGTCCTATAGCAGAGACAGGAAGCCGTTATCTGTGGTGTCTTGCTGCTCGGATCTGCTGCTTCTTGAGCTCTTGCTGGGGTTGGGAGTGGTTGAATACTTAGGAGGGTATCTGATGAAGAGGCGGTCCTCCTCCTTTTTAATCCACCTCAGAAGCTTGGTGATGGCAGTAATGGCACAGGTCTTTGTCACCAGAGGGCTGAAGCAGGTGTAGAGCTCAAATTTGCTGGTCACCTAAAACAAAAAAACAACACAGACTTTCCTAAATATGAAAATCAATCCGATTTTTTAACGTTTTTAAACTTGCATTTGGGGTTCAACTATTTCTGAAAACGAACCCAAGTGCTCAAAAAGAAACAAACAGAAAAAACATTCAACAAATTCATGTTTTTTACTGCTTGGCCGTTTCAAAAAATCTCACACGTTCAATGGGCGCTGCGCCGTTACCTAGCAACCTCAGCTGAGACCAGGCCCGTTACCTAGCAACCCAACCTTTCGGTCAGCTGGTTTCACCGCTGTATGCGCCGTTCAACGGCTACCGGAAAAAAACAAGTGTTTTGTTGTTGACTTAGCGTCCAGAAACCACTTGCTGCACTCTTCTTGGTTGAACATTAGGCTCTGCTGCTTTACAAAAATATGCGGTTTGTATAATTGCGCGTCTGTTTGCAGCCATTTTCATGTGAAGTGTAAACGTTACGTCCGGGGGAGGGGGGCGTGGCCAGAAGCAGCTTATTTGGATTTAAAGTGAAAGGACGCCCTAAAATAGCTAATTTTGAAATTAGCTCAAAATAGGCAGAATTCAACCTTATATATACTCATGGTCATTAATTTGGAACAACATAATGGTGCGGATAGAATAAGAAAAATAATAAAATGTGCAGACAACATTGATTCAACCGTTTAATTTCAGAGCCTTTTTTGGTTGATATTAAGGAATTTTTGCATAGTAATGAATATGCTAAAACATCCCACTCATAGAAAATAATCAGCACCGAATACTGATCGAATCTATCAATGATAAGTGGGTTATGTGTTCAATCACTTCTAAAAACAGGAGAAGAAGAAGTAGGCTAGAAGTCTTAAAAATGAACCGATTGGAACACCAGCATCCATGAATTTCTAAAATCCTTATATATTATGCAAGACTGCAGTAACCTAAAGCGCAGCTCCTCACCCAGGCCAGCAGAGTCTCCCTCTCAGCGACGTGGTAGATCAGCTTCAGTGGCCGTGAGGTGCTGTGGATGCGGCTGTGCATGTAACGATACAAATCCAGGAGCCGCATTTTCTCCTCATCGCTGCTGTAGGGAGCCTCCATCTCAGGACTGCAAGCAGGTTCAACACACAAAGTTGTATGAAGCTCACAGATTATTATTAACACATATTCATACAAGCATAGGTCTGTCGCAATAACAAGTTTTTCCAGAAGTTATTGCGATGAACAATAATATTGTTGTTTTGAAAGCATTTTCAAGTAATATAACAACAAAGGCATAATAATACAAGTACACCCTGATTGTCTGCAGCTGGATCCCCTAACTATCCACAATACTTGTAGGTTTCTTTGTATTTCGTGACTTTCTGAAACCTACCAAAAGGGCCATTGTAGATAGAAAAAAAAAAGGACTGAAGAAAACTTAGAAATTTTCAGATTCATCTCAGAAATATTCTAGAAACAACAATGAAATTTCTGAGTTTGAAAAGTTTAAAATCTTTGACTTGAACTCAAATTTAAAAGTTTTTTTTTCCAGGAAATTTTTAAGATTACGGTAGTCTAAAAATTTCTGAGTTTTTCCTAGCAAATTTTTGACATTTCAAACTCATAAATTTGCAAAAAAATGTTCCTAGAAAATTCAGAAGTCAAATATTTTTATCTAGCAAATTTTTGATTTTTCAAATTCAAACTTCCAATTTGATTTCAGAAAATTTCTCAAATTAATCTCAACACTTTAAGTTATTTCTTGCAAATTTTAAACGTTTTAAACTCAGAAATTTCTTTTGGGGGAAATTTATTACTAAATTTTTTTATGCACAATGGCTCCAGTATGCTGCAGTAAAGAAATCCTGTCACTGCTACAGGATTGAAACAAAAACTACATTTCCCAACACACACCTGGTGAACTGAGTGAGCTGGCGGTGGTTGTCCGGCACGTCGAAGGGCTTGTACATGAAGTGCCTGAGGTCCGACACACCGACCTGGCTCACGCTGTACGACTGAGCTTTGGCGATGAGGCTCAGGGAGTTCTGCGCCAACATGGCCTCCTCGATCTTCCTCTTGCACTCGGCTACGGCGTAAAAAGCCTCCTTGTCCGTGGAAAGCAGCAGCAAACAAACGGTACACTCCGGCGGGTCCAGGTAGGAGATGTAAGCATAAAAGTAACAGTCAGGGTTGAAGAGGGGCAGGCAGATTGGAGTCCAGATCTCCCCGGCCTGAAACGCAGACGAGGCTCCGATGAGGTTGAGCAGCAGGTGGACGTCAGCCGGCGCCAGCCTCGCATCCTCGATCACCGTCTTCTCCTGGACGATGGTTAGCAGCTGGTTTTTGGCGATGAGGATGGAGAAAACCAGGTTGGGGGTGATCGCTTTCTGCAGGATCTGGCTGAGTGAGTCCCTGAGAGAGGAGGCCAGAGGCAAGCAGTGCACGGCTGCCAGCAGGAAGCTCGGGTCCGAATCCACCAGGTTGAGAAGGCCGTCCAGAATCTTCTCAGATCCGGCCAGGAGTCGCCTCAGGTCGTAGTTCTTCTTGTGCTCAAAGATGCGGGATATGCTGGCCTGGGTGAGCATACTGATGATCTGGTAGTACACGTAGAGGAGTTCTTCACGCAGCTGCTGCTCAGACTGACGACTGCTGGAGACGCACACCAGAACCAGGGGTCCTTTCTGCAGGAACACCACCGTGTGCTCCTCTGGTAGGATCGAGACAAAACACGACAAGAGGCCAAAGGGGCAGAGTTATGTGTTTTACAGGCACATTTTATAGCATAACCAAGTCACTATCTTAACTTCAACTGTTAAAAAAAAGATGAATATAAATCACATATGACTTGGTAATTAAACACCTTGAAATCAGCTGCAGTGTATCAGCTGCACAAAGCCACGTACAACTGTGAACTGCAGGGAAAAATACAATACGTGGTTTTCAAATGATTTAAGATCAAAACTTACTTGGAAAAAAAAAAAAATCAGAATGTGACAAAAATTAAAACCCAATGCTTTCTCACGTTTGACAATAAAGTCTTAATTTGTGGCATTTAATACTGGTGTTGTCATTTGATTATTTATATTTTTGAGTACTTCCTATATATGTTTTATTTTCTCTAACAGCTGCTGCAATTTTACAAATTAGCTTCATCATATGGTAACAACCTCAAATATAACACTGCTATACATAATATAACAACAATAAAGATTTGGATTTTAAAACCGTCACAAATGGCTAATGTCAAATTATAGTGAATACTCTCTATATTCAATATTCTATCAGACGTATTATCTATTTATATTGATCTATCACATCGATTTACTGTCCATCCCGATGTTTACCATCACAGTCAACGCTCTCACCTGAATACACTGAACGGATGATGTTATCTCCACTTTGGACAAACGACACCAGCGCCATCATGACGCCCATGGTGGAAGAAAGAGCCTCTTCGCTGCCGTATCGGGAATAAATAGGCTTTCCAGCTTCACTCAGCACAAACACGTGCTTCCTGTGTCGCCGCCAGCTGTCGGCCGTAACATCCTCGTCTCGATGAGAAGTGAACGAAGGAGACTCCTGGATTCCCGCCTCCAGTAACGGAGACGATCTTCCCTTCACGCCTATACCTTGTTCCTCCAGCTTGGCCTTGGCCAGCACTGTAACAACAAACTCCCCCGAGTCGCTCTGATCGTTCTCAACACCAGCATCTTTGGCCCCTCTGCCAGCTGAGTGGGCCGGCAGATTGTTCTGACAGTCTGGCGTCTCTGACTCTGTTCCCAGGTTGGAAGGAGGTTCTGCCTCTGGACCCGGATCCTCTGCTGTAACATCAGACGGCTGCAAACTGGCCAGCTCGCCGCCGCAAGCATTCGTCGCCACTGGATCGGGAAACATGTGGTTCCCCAAAAGACAGAGAGAAGTGGCCAGGGTGTCGGCTGCAATGAAAGCAAAACTAAATTATGAAATAAGCAAAGAAAAACGACAAACACAAACACATGAGTAGGCTTGCCACAATGAGCAATAAATCAATCGCAGGATAAATTAACACAAGATCAATTATTTTAATTTGCATGATTTATTGTTTTTTTTTTCTCTTTTCTCTCTTTCTACCAAAAACTGGATGACAAACATCTTCAGTCTGGTGTTTTGATCTCAACTAGACACTTTTCTGAAGGACAGTTTAGTTTACAGACACTTCATAGCTCATTTTATATGCTGTTTCTGTTGTTTTGTTTATTTATTTTAAATGTCTTCCACTTTCTGTGTTATAGGTTAATTAGAAATTAAGGTTTATTAATCTCTGAGAATATGTTTTTGCATTATTATGTCATTGTCATTACATTAATTGAAAATGGTCTCAAAACAACAATAGTACCACTTATTGCAATAATTTCTGGGAAAATTAATCGTCCAGCAAAATTTGTTGACAAGCTAAAACATAAGCTTTAATGAATAAATATTTGCAGGAAAACTTTTAGTTCAAGTGCTTACCGAAAAGAAAATAGTACTCCCAACCAAGAATGATAAATACATTAGGTATTAAATTTATTACATATGTGCAAAAAATGTTTATTTAAAAACCTAATTGAGAAGAATTTATAATCGGCTACTGAAAGAAGTCAAAATTTTTCATTTCTCATTTTTAGGCTTTATTGTTTAAAGTCCTTTCTTTACCTTTGTTTTAAATAGAAAAATATACATTCTGTGATTTTGTACTTCTGCAGAATAACTATATAAATAGTAATCCCAGTTTTTGAGAAGCAAAGTCTGTTTTGATTTTTTAATCTCAGATTCAAACTGCAGTTTGTAACTTGCAGTGGTTTTGCTCCAAAGTCTTTTTGGTCAACGTTTCATGGGATAATAAAATATTTCAACCTTACAGGGAGTTTTTTCCCCCCTATTTTGTTGTGTACTGTACTATTTTTCCAAATAATTAAATGATTTCTTTTTTGGCTGACATCAGGATGCAGATTTGAAAAGCATCATAGGCGAAAATCATCCCAAACCTTTCAATCTTCAATTTAACAATAAATTGTAAAGTAAATAAATGATAACTAAGGAGCAAAAGTGCACAACTCCAAAAAAAATAAATAAATAACATGTTTACTATATATTCAGATGTATTTAACATAATCTATTCATAATTTAAACATCTAAAAATGTCAATTTATTTAAATTAAATAATTTTATGGTATCTGCACTGCAAACTATAAATACGGTTTTAGGAGACACTTGAATCACAGAAGCAGTGTAAATTATTTTTGCTTGTTTACAGCAGCACAGAACAAACAAACTGTGAAATAACTGAAATAATACAAATAAATTCTAAATTAATATTTATTTATTTTTTTTACATATATTGAACTTATTTTTTATTGACCATTTCTGTTTTAATTTAGTCTAATCATTTAAATGTAAATAATTTTACATATTTAAGTTTATGGAATATTTTCAGTAATAGCTTGGATTTTTGACCATAACCCAATTAAATAAATCACATGTCCCACTATCTTTAGTTCACTTAAAAACAAGACTCTTCTTCTGCAGGTTTTTAAAGCTTATACTTTAAAAACTATAAAGCTCAAATGCAACTAACACAAACCTGTAATCCTTATTTGCATGCAAATTTGAATATGCTAAATTTGCAAAACAAATACTGTGTTTCAGCGTTCAGGATGAACTCATATTTACCAGGTGGATTGTTCTCCGCTGCAGGATCAGAAATGTTCACTGCCTGCTCTTCTCTGTCTTGATGATGGTCTTCCTCCATGATACCATCCCAGTCACTGCAAATAAGCAAAAGAATCCACGTTCAGGTCCACGATTAAAGCACATTTACACTGAGATGTGAGCAGCTCATGAATGAGAGCATTTATCCTGGAGGTCACATGATAACAGAGGAGAGAAACAGCTCCAGGACACCAAACAGACACTGGAGTTCAAATCTGATTACAGCTTCAGCCGATCTAATGTTACACACCAACACAAGCGAGAGGGAGCTGAGGATTGTGTTGAAATAAGTTTCTCAACAGTAACCAACGTCATATCTGCGACCACAGACACGCTTAATGCAGTTAACCTCCTTATAATGACAGATGTGTGGCGGTGAATCAGAATAAAACTCGGCAAACGGTGACTGTGGACATGAAGCTAACAGCTCGCTGCTAACAAGCGAGACACAGATGAATTTCATGGCCTCGGCTTAAACGAGCTCCTCTTAAATTATACAAATAAACAAAAACAACAACACTTACGTTTGTAAAATGTCAAAACGTTGCCTTTAAAAAATACAATTAGCTACATTAAGTTTCCTCTACAGCAGCCCGTAGGCAAATGAGCTGTCACGAATTAGAAGCCGAAAACAAATCTTGCTCTTACAACAGCGGACTTCCGGAATCGACGATGACGGGTTCAGCTGACCAATCAGAACGTTGGTGGGAGCCTGTCAGTCCCGCCCCCTCAGGAAACCTCAAAATCTGAGCGGTTGGTTAAAAACATAACAGGAACGAGACAGGGCCGATTCTAGGTAGACTAGGGGCCGGTGCAGAGTTTTCTGAAGGCACCTACTTATTTAACCTGTTTGCACATCGTGCATTTAAGACATGTTATAGATTAAGCTAATGAGCTAACACTAAATGAGCTTAGAATATTATTTATTAGCTCAATATCAACTGGGCTAGAATGTATTTTAAATGTAACAATTGTATTTAGTTTGTGAAGATTGTGGTAGTTCTCTGACAAAGAGCTGTTGCTCCTCCACGTGGAGGGAAGTGGCTCAGGAATAGGACGCCTCATGATGGATGGATGGATGGATGGATGGATGGAATGGTTAAAAGAAGAAAGTATAGAACTATTAGAATTAATGAAGAAAAACATCCATAACATTGTAATTACTAATTGTGAAAGGGTTTCGAACTGTTTAAAGTTTATTAATTACAGGTCCATCTCAATACATTTGAGAATCGTCAAAAGGTAATTCATTTCAGTGATTCAGCTGAAAAACTCATGAATTTATGCACTGACTCTAATTTCCAATGTGCCAAAAACTCTTGAATGGGCTCTGGTTCATAATCCTCTGAAGACTGCACTTAACTTTGTTGCTTGTGTGTGTTTTCCTTCCACTAAATTTTCCAATAAAACGCTTTAATGTTTTGATGTTAAAATCCTTTTGTTATTAGTTTTGGATTCTAACTTTTGGAGAAACTTAATATTGGGTCTTTATAAGGTGTAAGCCATAATAATCAAAATTAATAAATAATTTTAGATAAAATGTAATAATAAAATGTAACAATATTGGGCAAAAATATTAAAAATAAGAAAAATCTACAAGAAAAGCCTGAAATATCTCCTTATGTGTAATGAATTTAAAATGCTAAAATGCATCTCGTCCAGTAGGTGGCGGTACTGCGCTCTTATTGACGAACAACAAGCAGAAGAAGAAGAATGTTGTACGTAAACAAAGCTAACAGTGGAGGGACAGAAACGCATCCTGCCAAACCAAAGTGATGTCTTCGAAGTGAAAGGCCCGCTTCTCTCGACATTAACATTATTAGCGGACATTATGGAGGAGTCGTGGGATTTTGAGTTTCTGTCCCGCATCGCTGACAGCTGTCTGTCGTTTATTTCCGAGTTCGTGGACGATTGGCTCGCCAACGACATGAGGGTCTCAATATTCAAAATCCTGCTCAGCTGGCTGATATTTAGTCTAATCGCGATTCACTTTGCATGGAAGGTCTACGGGAACACAGTGAACGACATGTATTACCGACAAGGTGGGTGTTATTCGTCCCGCACAGGAACACTTAGCGGTGAAAATCCAAGCTAGTCGCGTTAGCATGCTCTGTGTTTACATCCAGGGGCTGGGCAGAACGGAGGAACACCGGAGGCAGCTTCCCACCTGGGCGGATGGTGAGTGTCCGATGTTGGAATTATGTGGCTCACATTAATTCAAAAGGTTACTTTTGTTTCCATGGAGATAGCCCGCTTTAATTAAGTGCCGTTTATGTTTAATTCTTAATGTTTTACATGGCTATTGTTGTTGTTGTATGATCTTTTATCTATTATTTTGTAGGGTGAGTGAAGCTGGGGACCCTATGAAGACCCATCAGGACTGAGTACTTATCCTGAAATCAGGGCTGGATATTTTTACTTCAGACACTAAATGAACATGATCAGTTTTGATCATCTAGATGCAAACATCTATCAGTTCTCCTGGGATGGTGTCGAACAAAGTTTGTGGCATACTTACTTTGACAACCGGTCACAGAGCAGGACACTTTTCAGCAAGAATGACTGAAATAAATCGTGTTGTCAACATGGACCACTTGTGAATTTCTTGAGCGGCAGCAGTGGTGATGTGAAACAGTCGTGGTTTTGGGTTTGATACAACTATAATATCATTTCCTAGGCAATACGCAACCAGAAATCATGGTGCAACAAATGTATTTTTGAAGTCAGGACACAAAATAAAATACAGTTTTTATTAATAAATTTGGCATTAGTAGTAGTAGTAGAGGGAGCATATGCTGTGTGTATTGAAGTATCAGTTGCAGCCAGTTTTATTTATGCAATGTGATGAATAAACTATCCTATCTAAACTATTTAAATCACTGTTTTATTGCGTTTGTTAACAATCTTCATGATTTTTACTGTCTTACAAGATTTTTACATTTTGTGACATCACAACAGACTTCAGTTGACTTTATTAGGATCTCATTTGATTTACCAAAATAAAATAGTGCAATTCTAAAGTGGAGGGAAGTTAGTAATGGGCAACATTGTTTTGTTGTTACTGTCAGTTCATCTGAAAGGGGGGGATTGTGCAGGCAACCTTTTCTACATGTTCTCATCTAAAAAGAGAAATGAGCTGCTGCTCATTTGGCAGTAAATCTGTTCAGAGTCTCCCTGTCAGTCCAATTTGTGATCTAAAAAGGAAATCACTGCCTCTGATTATACGCAGTTTGCATGCTTAGAAAACAAAGAATTGTATAAAAACATTTAAAACAAAATCAAATACACATTTTATTGAGAGTAAAATTTATTTACCATGATAAAAAATATGATTTTATTTTTCAGTTAAGATTTTTAATTAAAAGAAAAAACAAATCTGTAGTCATTTCATTTTTTATTGAAAAGCAAGATGAGGTCAGAATAATATTTGATACTTTAATGTACAATCTTGCTGTCAGCTAGCAAATAACATTAGAATGATTTTACATTAAGAAGGAAAACACTGACATAGACCTGCAGGTTTTGTTAAAGTTTCAAAAAATTATTTGGGGAAATGTTTATTTTGCCTCATTTTATTTCATAATTGTAGCATTGTATATAAATTTCATTTTGATCTTTAAAATACCAAAATTTCCACAAGATTTATGAGGTGCCCCTTTGCATCTGATGATGTAATCTTTAAATATTAAATTATGTTTGGATCAGTTACTCAGTACTTTCAGCCTTTTTACCAAATACATTTTTACTCTTATTTGAATAACTTCTTGTAAAAATATGTTGTAGTGCTACTTTTACTTGAGTAAAATTTTTGGGTACTCTACTTTTAATCTGCTTACCATGAGTGTCAAATATAAAAATAGAAAACCCTAAAAAGCCTTTCATGTCTACTGACATGAAGATCTACTCATTATTTTTGCACTGTTTAGCCTGTGTGTTAACTAATTTTAATGGGAATAGGTGGGATAAGCAGCACATGAACATCCATGACATTAGTGCAGGTCAGGCCAGGCACCAGCAGACGCTCTCCGGCTGACAGACGGGAAAACAAAGTGTAGGAGTCATTATTACGGAGGAAGCCGTCGATGTCTAACCCCTGGGCTTGGGCTTCGTCATACAGCCCCGCATCAGTGACGGCCCCCGCAGCATCCGTGGGTCCGTCCTGACCATCGGTGCCGCCGCTCAGAAACACGGGCCCCTGCGGCGGGAGCTCCAGGCCTCTCAGTTCCAGTCCCACTCGGAGAGCCAGCTCCTGGTTTCGACCTCCTCGCCCTTTGCCCGTTAGCTCCACAGTGGGCTCTCCTCCAGCTAACACACACGTGGCGCCCCACCCCTCGGCGCGCCCTTCGCCCAACACCTGCATGGTTCGGCACAGGTCCCAGCTCTCCACGCCGACCTCCGGTCCGAGCCTCAGCACTTCGGCTGCGATCTCTGGATGCGGTTCCTCCCGGGAACAGGCGAACCGGGCCAGCAGGCCGTACAGCCTGGAGACGAGCCTCACGTCACCACAGACTCCCGGTGAAAGCACAACAGGACGGAAACCCAGCTCTTGAACTCGTCGGCCAGCGCAGGTGAGCGCAACGGTATTGGAGCCAATCACAGCATTGAGAGCCTCTCCAGGTGAGTCCGAGTGCTTGTTATTCTCTTCCCAGCGGGGACCCTGTCTCGCAAGGACCTGCGTGACTGAAGCTGGTATGGAGCTGAGAAGTTTGTGTCGTTCAAGGATGGATAAAATCTCCTCCGGCCACACCTCGCATGACACTGTTGGGCCGCTCGCTATCAAATCAAGAGGGTCCCCAATCACGTCAGACAGTATGAGTGAAACCACCTTTGATGAAATGATTGGAAAATCAGAAATATGCTCTTCTTTTAATAAGCAAACATTGTTAAAGGGGCAGTATTATGTGTTTTCCAGACCACATGTAGTTACATTTTACAGCACAATGAAGTTACTATGCTATCTACAGTTGTTATAAAAATGCATATGACTTAAAAGTAGAGGTTCAGTGATTGCAGCTTTCTTTTCGATCACAGAAAAAAAAAAGCCTGACCTGCCAATTTGGTAATTTAGTGCCTTAAAATTGGGTCTCTGTCTCTTTAAAAACTCCTGCGCTTTCTGAAACTCCGCCTTCAGGAAGCTGTTTTAATCAGTGTTTCACTGAGAAGTAGCTCCTACAATGAGCTCAGCAGATGATCCACCAGGTGTTTGCTAATGGCTGCTGGCTAGTCTGAAGGAGCTCAGTGGGGGAGGGGGGGACTTCGGCTCAGAGAAGGAGGAGCTGAGTCTTGAAGGCGGGGCTAGGTCCACCCAGGTGTTTTGCAGAGCTGAATGGTTGTCATGGAGATTAAAGAATTTCTCAAACATGCATGAAAGAATCAAGGGAACACATCTCCAGGTATGTTTTTGATGAGGGAATAGCATCATAACATGATGTGAAACTCAAAAATGTAGATTTTACATAATACTGCCCCTTTAAACAACTGCTGTGACTTGCCTGTGCGGGGTGAGCGTGGTGTGCAAGCCCTCCACCCTTCAACAAAGAGAGCGCTCGACGAACTTTGTTGAGCTCTTGGATGGTCGCGCCAGCAGCTGCAAGTCTGCGAGTTACATCAAGCTTCTCCTGCAGCGAGATTGGAGGTATTGGTGCTGGTAGCAGTGCAGAGCCTCCACCTAGACGGAAACAAACCCGCACTTTTGGCTAATAACATGGCTATTAAACAAGCAGATTTGTAGTCATTATTGATGAAGTTGCTTTGTGAGCTGTATGTTGGTTTGTAGTGTGATTGGTTTACTTCCTTAGCATTTTTTTTGCTATAACCTGGTAACACACATCTCTTCTTTTAAAAGATTACTGAAACGTTGTACATTGTCTGTGTGTAAATAAATAAACAGTAAACAGGGTAGAAATCGGTGGGACTCTTAAAAAAAAATCATGTGTTTTTACCTGATATTAGTACAAGCAGTAAATCTTTTTCTGTCAGTTCAGTAGCTAACTGCTTGATGCCTTCGGCCGCCTTCAGAGAGTCGTCATCAGGTAGGTTGTGTTTGGCTCCCTCCAGGACTTTGATCCGACTGTCTGCTTTTAGCAACAAATGGCTGTGATGGATAAAAAGCATTAAATGTCACATATATCCATATTATTTGTGATATTTTAGGTAGTTTTCAGAAATTAGATAAACATTCCTTGAAATTGTTCACACTTTCTGACACAAAGTGGCAAATGATTGCAAAAAAAGTTAGCATAACCGAAGTGATTGGACTTTTGCGATTTCTACTCCTAAACTTTGGATTAGTTGAATGTACGGAATGCTGAGACTGTCGAGACTCAAGACCCATTTTTATTCATTGGCGTTTGATTTAAACAAAAATGAATCAAGCGACAAGAGTTTGAGTTTCTTTTATAATGTGAGTTTGTATATAATTTGTATTTTTGCTTTAATTTTATTTTTTTTTCTTGTTCTTAGTATTGTAATCTTACTTCATTCTATTGAATTGTACAGCAACTTGGTCAACATTTGTTATTTTATAAATAAACTGACATTGACATAAAAAGATTGTCTTTATTCCATGATTCCTTGATTTTTGGCTCTGACCAGCTTTCCTGTACCTGCCGGAAAAAATGTAGTCCCACAGTATGATGCTGTCAACACCATGTTTCATGGTGGGAATGGTGAGTTTAGAGTGTAGTTCAGTGTTAGTTTTTCATCTTTAATCTTTCCTTTGTTGGTCTAAAAAGTTTTATTTTGGTTTCACCTGACCAGATTATGCGTGAGAAACTGCAAACTACACTTTTCATGTTTCTCCATATTGGTTTTCTTCCTAACACTCTTCCATAAAGGTTGGATTTGCAGCTGTGGATTCCTGCATCTCCTCCAAACTTTCAGAGAAACTCCAGAGGCTTTCACAGAAAAGCTGGACTTATACTGAGATTTAATTACAAACAAGTGATCATTATTTATTTATTAAGTTCCTGATTGGATTCAGTTTGATTGAAAATTAAGTTGGTGGTTGTTACAAATAATAATAAAAAAAACATGTAGTAAGAATATTTTTGTGATGCACTGTGGCTCCTGCATCATTTGCTCACCTTTTTCCATGCTGTTGTAGCGTCTGCTGTATCCCATGCGGCACGCTGATGACTCCTGTAACTAGATGATCGCCCAGAATCCTCTCTACCTCTGCAGCCATTCCCAGAACCGCTTTCCCAAAGCCCACCAGGTGCATGTTGTGACTGAGTGCGAATCTGCGTCCATCAATAACGACCGAGTCGCCGTTACGCTCTATGCTCTGCCGCACCACGGTGTCCGGCTGCACAGCTTCCACTGCGGCTCTGAAGGTTTCCCGCGCCCCTGAGTCCAAGGACATGTTGCAGAACGTGGGGTTTCTTCTTCCCAGGAGGGCCAGAAAAGGTTGAGGCCGGAACAAGGACAGGATGCGGGCCATTGCCACCTCAGCAGGTCTGAGGAATCGATACAGTAAGATGTGTAGAGTTAGAAAAGCATGTCAAATTAGGAAGGTGAGACTTACATAATACTATTAAATGTCTTTCATTTAAAACCTTATGAAAACTACATGCATACAAAGTGTTATAGTAGTGTTATTTGTAGAAATGTACATCAGCTTAAAATGAGCCATTACTGTAAACATTACAATGCTTCCAAAGACCTTCAGACAAATTTAAAGCAAATTTCCACAGTCAGGATGTGCAACATGCTGTTTGGAAATGTTTTTCTGACAATTTAGTTTAGAAGGTATAGATTAAATGCATGTACATTTACTACCTTAAATAGTTTTTTAAATGAACAAAAATTAAGTGTGAATATTTTACAAACCCAGCTACTGTGACTCTCTTCAAATCTGGTTTTAAGTCTGCCTACCTGTGTGGATGGTTTAGGATGATTGCA
The DNA here is from genome assembly GCA_903066825.1 of Alfaro cultratus. Taxonomy (NCBI): domain Eukaryota; kingdom Metazoa; phylum Chordata; class Actinopteri; order Cyprinodontiformes; family Poeciliidae; genus Alfaro; species Alfaro cultratus. The sequence goes on along the minus strand of CAEFZX010001342.1, from coordinate 49,600 downwards.
GCCTGCAGATTCCTGCAGCAGCCTGTTGTGTGTGTTCCAGTTCAGCAGCAAAGCAGAAATCTAACCAAACAGTGACTGGAGTTGTTTAAACTCTGTTTAATGATTAATTTAAAGGGATCACTGCCCCTGTGAACATGCATTTCAGGTCTCTGTTTATCTCTTCTTTACTGGCACTCCTTAAAATTTCTACCAGATAGAAGGAGATTTAAGTGAATGTGGCTTTATTTATCCTATCCTGTATCAATCAATATGACTGGTGGTGGAGGTGTAATGGTGTGGGGGATATTCACTTAACAGACTTTGGATACCTTTGTACAAATTATTTAAAGACCAATGCTTACCCAATGCCCAATTGTTTTCCTGAACATTACAACTTCCCTGCTTGTTTGTTTGTTCAGCCATCTTGTTGACTGTGTGCCACAAAAAAATTAAAGACAAAAGAAGGTCCAGCTCAGTATGACCAAAATGTATTGTCAGTGAGTCTATATAAAAAGACCAGGCATACAAATATTAATAATAAAATTAAAGGTACAGAAAAGTGGCCCTCATTATGAATACGCATGTAATTAAATCTACTACTTATTTTTACAATTATAATTCTGAACGACTACATTATTTTTATTTGATAATGCACAACCAACCAAAACAGTAATATGTAGTTCATACCTTGGAGTTTCCCTTCTGCGGGGTCAAAAGTCCTCCAGGAACTTTCTTCATCATGTGTTTATTTTGCGGCGGGAGTAAAATTTAGAGACAAACAGAAAACAAATCTTTGTCCTTATACGTGACAGGAAGCGCTGCTAGTGAACACACAACCTGGCAACTATTTGAGTCATTTAAAACTAAGCAGAAAAACCGTATCAAATCCTGCAGCTTGTGCTGTTTATGGTATCACGCAAATCTCGCGATAAAACATCGTTTTGGGCCACTGCGCGGTCAGGTGATGATTTGTGCGTCACTGACGTGGCGAAGGCGTTGCACTTTCATCCCTCCTCTGCCGTGGACTCAAACTACCCCAGGCGGGATTTGGTTGCCGTTTTTGGGGACTTTATTTTCCCAATAGCAACTTTTTTTGCACCGCTTTTGTTTATTTATCTCCACAAATCACCGTAACTGTGACCGTTGAGTGGTTCTAAAGCGGGGCGAGGGCCAGCTTCCCCTCAGACACAGACGGGCCACCATGAAGCTAACGGACAATGTGCTCCGGAGCTTTCGGGTCGCTAAAGTGTTCCGAGAAAACTCGGACAAAATTAACTGCTTCGACTTTTGCTCCAACGGAGAGGCAATCATTTCCAGCAGCGACGACGACTCCTTAGTGTTGTACGACTGCCAGGAGGGAAAGTAAGAGCGGCTCCTCTTGTTTTTTTTATGTTAGCTTTATGCTAAGCTAATGGCTGAGGCCTGCTGCGGTGCTTAGAGCGATGCAGCATGAAATTAAAAATAAATGAGTCTGCTGGTTAAAACTGGTCCAGCATTAATTATGTTTTTTTAAAGCCTGTGTGCCATCAAATATTCAGTTTTATATTTATCACAAGCAAAACACTTGATGAATATGATAACAGTTAAACTAAGTGGGAGGGGATGGCTAAATAGAGAAAATGCACTTTAATTTCACCTAATATTTCTAGAGTTTTTAACAAATCGCATTATTAAGTCGACAAACTGGTGCTGTAGCAAGTGAGCGTTGTATATTTCGATCTTAAATATTTAAGCTGTTGTGCCGCCATTTCTCCTTTTGGTGAAACGGGGCTAACATATATAAAGTGGGGAAATTCAGTTGTCAGAGCAGCAAGTTAAGGACAGGTGGGAACATGCATATTTACAGAAAGGTAAGGGAAAGTTTATAACATAAGAAAAATAATACTATGATGCTAGCAATGGTAAACTCAGATTAACAGGAATGTGCAGCTGAGTATCTTTATTTGGAGCAGAAAATGTACATTTGCATAGATATTTGTTATAAAAAAACAGACTGTTTGCAGGAAGTAAAAAAAAAACCCTGCTAACAGGGATGTTCAAATATGACCAGCAATGTTATTTGAAATGAGAAAAACTGCAAATAACAGCAAACTTATAAGACCTGTTGAAGCTGTGATGTTTATATAGTCTGCTGGAAGGAAGGATCTGCTATAATGCTCATTTGTGCACTTAAGATGCAGAACGTGTCACTGAAGGAGCTCTCCATTTAATGTTGAATTTGGAGTTTTTTAATGGATATCTGTCAATTTTATTGTGACTTAAATTAGATTTAGTTGTATACCAACTTGTTTGTTTGGAAGGATTAAAGTTTTTGTATTACAATCACAAGTGTTATCTGCTATTCTAGGGATTGGCAACCTTTACGATTCAAAGAGCTGTTTTTACACTTAGTCCAAAATATGTCTTTTGGAGATGGAAATGTTATATGAGCTCTTGAAAGAAAGACAACTTACAATTTTTGATAAACATCTACAATAAGGAAAATGATGTCATTTCTGAAGAACAATCATTTTACTCATTTTTGATTATTTTGAAACAAAAAAAAACAACAATTTTTTTGGAAAAGAGGATGGATACATTTTCTTCTATGCAATTTTTGACATCTGGGGAATATTAGTAAAGAGAAAATTTGACAAACTTACTAAAAAATAGATCTAAAAGTCTATTACTGGTATATTTAATATCATTATGTTGTGGAATTTCAATGCAATTGTTTCATGACAAAAACTAGAACTGCTAAAACCAGCATTTGTCTTTAAATGTATATTTTAAAACATTATTTGGTTCGTTATCATTTTTAGCCAAAGTTTGTAAGAGTCCTGAAGGAAGGTCCAAAGAGACTCCTGTGATAAACTAACACTGAGGAGTGCATCATTGCGACCTGGAAGAAAAAGGAAGAAGTAATTTGCAAAATTATTTACAGGCATAAATCTGGAAAGTGTGGTGTGTGTGGTTTTTTTTAATTCCCCTTATCTGTTTGAAATCTGAAGCATTTCAAGGTGAGTTTCAGTAAAAAGTAGCAAACGTTGATTCTTCTGACTCCAATCTGAACCTTGTATGGTTTTCAAATTATTATAGAAGTGTGCTGCTGCTTACTGCTGTTGATTAATTTCCTCTAATTTATTGTTATTTTATCCCATTTATGACAGACCCAAAAGAACTCTGTACAGTAAAAAGTATGGCGTGGATCTGATCAGGTATACTCATGCTGCAAACACAGTGGTCTACAGTTCCAACAAAATCGATGGTATGTATTCAGAAGATGTATGTTTAAATGCATGCCATTTTGATTTTAATTTACGTTTTGTCGCATAATTTACTGATGCCTTGGCTCAGGTGATGATTTGTGTTGCGTAACTGCTCGCCGCGCTGCTCACTGTAGCCTGAGGTAGTTGTTTGTACAGTTTGAGGGTCTGTGATTCTACCCCATACAGGAGCTAACTGTACAAGTGACTGCCTTGCCTACGGTTGAGTGCAATCTTCAGACGAGCTTTGGATTTTTTTTTTCTTTTCTATTATGCATGAAATAATTGTTGGTTTTGGTATGTTGGTGCCACTTATTTTGTTCTTTGTCTTTAAGACACTATCCGGTATTTGTCTCTTCATGACAACAAATATATCCGGTATTTTCCTGGGCACAACAAAAGGTGAGTGCTGTCCTCGTGTTTTCTCGATTGGTTCGATGTTTCTATGTTTTCATGTTTCCTCTTCCTGTGTGTTTTCATCAGAGTGACGTCTCTGTCCATGTCTCCTGTGGATGACACGTTTATTTCCGGCTCATTAGACAAAACTATCAGGTTGTGGGATCTTCGCTCACCGAACTGCCAGGTAGGCATCTAGATTTACTCATTTGTTAGAAGTAGTTTGACACTTGTTCTGTGAAAATTAAACCTTCCTAACAGATTGAATTTGGAGTTGGTTTGTTCTTTATAGTCTTGCTCCACGAGTTTAGAAAATTAATGCTGTATTTGCTGTTATTTTTGCATTTTTAGGGTTTGATGCACCTGCAGGGGAAGCCTGTTTGCTCATTTGATCCAGAGGGTCTCATTTTTGCAGCTGGAATAAATTCAGAGATGGTTAAACTCTATGATCTGCGCTCATTTGATAAGGTACGGAAGAAGGTTTGACACTCGACTAATTAAATTGATCCAAAAAGAACTAAATTGATCTCTCTTGCCAACAGGGTCCGTTTGCAACTTTCAAGCTTCAGTACGATCGGACATGTGAGTGGACTGGACTCAAGTTTAGCAACGATGGAAAACTCATCCTTCTTTCAACCAACGGAGGGGCGCTTCGCATTTTGGACGCTTTTAAAGGGGCGGTGCTGCATTCTTTCGGGGTAAGGATGGAGTCACTGCAAAACGGAGAGTAGAAATCTGGTAAAAAAAATAACACTGAGGGTTTATATTTTCTATCCACAGGGCTACAACAACAGTAAAGGCGTAACCTTAGAGGCTTCTTTCACTCCTGATTCTCAGTTTGTGATGATTGGTGAGTTTGGATAAGCGTGTATTTATGTGTCACTTTATTGGTGATTTAAATTAACAGTTCAGCAAAAAGAACATTAGATTTATTTGGAATAAGGATGGAAGTGTTTTCAGCTGAAGCACAGACCAGATCTCAGCTCACATGATGATACAAAATATAATTTTAACTGTTTTTTGGATCATTTGATATTATCTAAGGCTTTATTAAAATCCTACAGCTGGTATGAGACCAGGCAGGATGGTTGTTGTTTCATTTAGAGACACACCAATATCTGGGGAAATTTCTTTCATTGTAAACATGAAGTAACTCAAAAATAAAATTGAACAAATATTAACTAAAAGATGAAAACTAACTGCAGGTTCCTTGATAAATGTGCCAGTAGTTGAAGAAGACATTGTAAGGGTGATTATGAAAACAAATTTTGCATTTTTAGTAGGGCTGCATTCAATAATTACTTAGTTACTGATTATTCTGATGATTGATTGATTGATTAATTAATTAGATAAAAAAGTGACATATTCTATTTTGGATTTAACCGCTACAGTGAACCCTTGCTATAACGCGGTTCACCTTTCACTGCCTCGCTGCTTTGGAATTTTTTTTTGTTTGTTTTTTTTCACAGTGCTTTGTATTCTGCGTCCTGATTGCCTAAAGAGTCTCTGCGCTTCTTCTCTACCTGTGCGCCAATAACGTTACGGTATTTAAATATATGTAATACAGCTTGGCAAATTTTGGTAAATGTTTTTGCCCAGAAGAAAAAAAGAGCAACAACTAACGATAACAATGTTCTTCTTTCGAAAAAACACACCTGCACCAGAAGAAAAAGACAGTAGAGAGCGGAGTCAGGCCGCAGCGTCACAGTCAGAGGCTCAGTGAAATACGAGAGTCACAATTTGTCCTACTGTACTTCGTATTGATGATTAAAATGATTATTTTACTGTAGTTATTTGAAGGAAAGTGTTATTTTTGTTAAAAAATGGGCCTGTAAACAGGTTTTGTTCTTTAGTTTCAATGTAGAGTATTTAATTATGCTGTAATAATTAAATACAGCATAATTATACAGCATCTAGTTATGCTGTATAATAATTGTAAAAAATAAAGGTTTCTACTTCATGGATTTCGCCTATCGCAGGTTCTTTTCGGAACGCAACCTCCGCAAAAAACGAGGGTTCACTGTATTTTTAAAAATACATTATAAAATAAAAAATGTATTTGCTACAATGCAATTAAACAGCATTCCTTTAGCATACGCGTGATCATTTGCAGCTAAAAAAATATCCAACATCAGCATATTATTGTATTGTTTATATAATAGTATAAAGAATGGCTTTGATGCAATATTTGGTAGGCTAAGGTATTTACTGTGCAATTCATAAAAATTTTGCTTGCTAATGTTGTATTTCGGTAGAATTGTAGACTCACTGTCTGCACCTGATCCCAGTCATGTCAGAGATCAGGGAGCGTAGCGATGCTGGTTAACCAGTGTTACTTTCATTATTTCAATAATCTGCTTTTTATTACTGAATGTGAATGCTTACCTCCAACATTTGATGTGTTTTAGGCTCTGAAGATGGAAAGATCCATGTGTGGAACGCTGAAAGCGGGATGAAGGTGGCGCTATTAGACGGGAAGCACACAGGCCCCATTACCTGTCTGCAGTTCAATCCAAAGTTCATGACCTTTGCCAGTGCCTGCTCCAACATGGTGAGTTTAAGAGAAAGAAAATGTTGCCTCAGGCTTGACTAAGACATTTCTTTGAGAAATAAGCTTAGCTATTAGATAAACTGATAAATTATAAAAATAGCAAGCATTGGATCATTGCATTTTACGAATGTTTGTGCATTTATTGATTTAATTTGTCTATATATGAGGGGCTTTTTATGATTTTGTTTAGATTCTGTAAAAATGAAAACGTGAAACAAGCAAAAAAAAAGAGAAAAACACAATTTTAAACGTTAATTGAATTCCTTTTTCTATTAAAACAGAATTTAAGTCCAATTTCTAATAAAATATTTAAGAGATTTTCTGCCTCTGTGTAGAAATAAACAGTCAAATATGTAAACGGTAATGGCTGAAGTGATTTAAATGTGATTATGAATTGAATCTTTCAGGCTTTCTGGCTGCCGACCATTGATGACTGAGGAGTAGGAGCAGGAGCTGACCAGCAGGGGGCAGTGTGAATGTCACAAAATCATATTGTAAATAACCAGTTGTAGGAATAAAACATGTTTGCTTTTTTATATTTCTATTTAACATTAAATTGTTTTCCTTTGTTAAAAAAATATATAGTTTTGACTTTTTTTTTTTTTTTTAATTGTGCCAATTTATATTTCTTCTTGGGTTTTTGGTATTTTTAAAATTTGTGTAAAAAGGTTAAAATAACAGTTCCATGTTTTTTAAAGCATCTGGGAAGGAAATACATTTTTTAGGTTCAAATTATAAGTGAAGATTTGTTAATAGGATTGAATTTAATTTAGTGTGGTTTAAATCGTGTTTTCTTTGTAAGGGTAGAGCTATAGTTATGTTGAAACCCAGTATGACCTGATTTTTATTGGAGCATAAACATCTTACACAATCTGTTGACCATCAGAATCATCCCATGTGGAAATGTTTGAGTTAAATAAGTCAGGGATAGTTTCCTTAAAGTCACTTTGGTTACATTAACTCATCAAACACTACATATAATAGAAAAGCTGGTATCTAACCCAGTTCTCAGCCCAGTTTGGTCACTCTTTATTAAATATTGGCTGGCCTTTGGGTTTACATCACCTCAGTTTTGGGTCTCTGGCTCTTCACAGGCCAGCACCCCTGCCTGGACAGTCAGAGAGGGAGCTAAATTTGGTAGAGAGGTGATCAGGTTCCACCTCTGTCCACATGACACTGTCCCAGTTACTTGAGCAGTGTCCCGTCTCATTGGGTCACACTTTGAGTCCAAACACAGACACGCTCTGCAGCCTTGCATCAAAGAAGGACGACTCTTCATACTTCGTCCTAATTTGGACTGATTGTTTTGGTTCGGTGGAGTTCCTGGTTCTGCTTCGTCTTAAACCATCCTCGCCTCCCTTCTTGAACACCCCCGCGCCCTGTTACCCCCGGCGGGAGGAAGACGCAACTTGACCCGCCATGTTTCTCGCGCTGGTGGTGACGCCGGAGCTGCGGCGGTTCCTGGCCAGGGCAAGAGGCGGAGCGGCGCGCCTCATCAAAGTCTGCATCCAGGACGGTGAGTGACCCAGTGCAGGGCGTCCGCGCATCCTTAAAAACCCTTAAAGGGACGTAACAAACAGAAAAGAATATGCTAATCACCGGCCTTAAGTTGTGTTATCTGTACCATTTAATCTGATGCAGTTGGAACTTTTCTGTGTGGCAAAAGCTGCGCACGCTGACATCCAGTGCGTTCTATGGCGGCGGTTGGTAACTAGCTGCTAATATAGCCTAGCTAGCTTACGTCTCTAACGGTTAAGTGCAAATGTATCACCATTTGGCTGTCACTTCACTGTACTCGATAATCCCCAGTATTTATAGGTTTTTTTCTGTTTGAAATTTAATTCAAGATAACCTTAAAAAGTCTTGAATTTGACTTGCTGACATCGGATACCCCGCAGTGGACAAGCCGGTCCTCTGGATCAGTTTGGTTGTATAGTTGGCACAGAGTATTTGAACCTTGACTTAAATAAACCTTCAAGGACAAAGCCTGAGTTTATACAAAAACTTTGATAAGTTTTAAGTTCACAAAAATAAACCAGTACTTCATAGAAAAAAACATTTGTACAGTTTTGATATTCCTCTATTTTTAGTGGAATTGTTAGAATCTGGTTATAAATGAAGCTTGATTTACTTTTTTACATTAGATCTTTTCAAATCTTGGAAATAATTTTACTTCTCAATAAAATCTGGTAAATTGACCATAGGTTTTTACCAAAGAAATGTAGACATTATATATTGACTACTTCAATATATTTTTACTCAAGTAGAAGTAAAAAGTAGCTGTCCAAGAAATTACTCAAGAGTAAAAAAGTATTTGGTTAAAAGGTTATCAAGTAATTACTGACTGATCAAAACATCAATCATTTGATATTTAAAAATTACATAATCAAATGTACCAACATATAAAGTTATGTGGAAATTTTGGTATTTTAAAGACCAAAATTAAAATAATCATGAATAATAATAATAAAAAACAATTCTTTTCAATATGAAACTAACAAAAACTACATATGTGTCTGGTGACTTTTTGTTTAAAACAAGCTTGTATTATAAGCATTCAGAAATTTCATTCACGTAAGAGCAACAATAGTTACTCAAGTTAAACTAAAAAGTAGCAAAAAAATACTTGTAAAAGTATTTGTTTTCCAAAAAGTTACTCAAGTAAATGTAACTAGTTACAAGCTAACTCTGAAAATAACCTTTATAAATATCTTAGAAAACAGCTGATTCTTTCTGACTCAAATGAAATTGGCTCCAAACTGTTTTCAGTTTTCGTGGCTGACCTCCCTCAAGCAACAGAGCATGTGTGTCGAGAGCATTTAAGTTCCCTGGTATTCACAGCAATGACGAGGCGGAGAAAAAAAAAAGGAAAGTAGGGGAAAAGTTAGTCTTGTCCTCGGGAAAATGAAAAGCAGAGCAGCTGTTGTCTGAAAGCAAAGCTGCCTGTAAGAAGAAAAGATGGATGAAGCAATAGCTTTCTAGGCAACTGTTTATTCCTGAGGTGTTTGCATCATGTTTTTGTGTGGAACCAGTGTCACGCTGTAATATGATTCATGTCAGATGCAATGTGGGAAGTTTTTGGGGCTATCTTTGTGAACAGAAGAGATCACTTGAAATATTTGGTCACATATTTATAGGGTTGATGTCAGACAGCGTAGTGACAGAGAAGGGTTGGTGCTTTAATCTGATACTTTTATAGAAAGCCTTCATGTACTAGTAGTTATGGGCAAACAGTCATTTGCTAAAGTATTCAAACCACCAATAAAATGTATTCTGTTGGGATTTTATGTGATAGAAGGAAGGAAGGTAGAAGGACTTTTATGAATTAAAAACTTACATTTGTGTGAATTTGTGCTCAGTATATGTTTAAAGCTCATAACCTAATCTTGCTTTAAAGTTATTCATATCTTCCTCCCTGACATCTCCAGTATGTTCCCTTGTGTTCATGATGCTGTTTGTTCACTGATGCTCTCTGAAATTATACCGAGATTAAAACACATAAATATTGTACTTTTCTTTACTATAAAAGTGACTTCTAAATGAAATTTACTGGATTTCATTTAGAAATATTTCAGTACAGGAGGCTATCTCGTCTTTTAACTTCACAGTTATGTACCAATTTGTGTTGGTCCCTCATAAAATCTCAATAAGATACATTGTGGTTTGTAGTTTTAAAGTGAAAACTGTATGGGGGAAAGGGTTAAGACATTTTAACAGCGGTGTCAAAAACACTTTGATAAGGACACAATAAAAATGAGTGAAGTGGGAGAATATCCAGTAGGACAGAGAAAACATGTGCATACAGTACTTACTGACTCACTTTGTAATTAAAACCATATTATAATATTCATGTGCCAGTTCAGTGTATTGGGCTAAAGAGCCAACAAATAAATTATATTACATAGACAAAATGGTTACAAACTAACTTAAAACAAGAAAATCTACAGATAATAATAATAATGACAATAATTTTAAAATTGAAAAAAATATATAGAATTTTATTTATTTTGTATTTATTTATTTAGTAGGTTTTTGTCTTCTTGATTCTCTGGGGGAGAGGAGGTGAGCATTTTTCAAAAAGGGGCCATGGCCCCCTCATGTCCTCCTCTTGGGGGCGCCACTGGGATATCAAATGAATGCTGTTTAGGCTGAATCCTGATATTTAGTTTTCAGTTCATTTAAAAAGCACAGATGATGCTTCAGGAGTTTTCCGACTGATTCAAAAATGAATATTAAAGTTGGACCGTACCAGTACTGAAAACAGAACCCTTCACCCGGATGATCAGCCTAAATCTACCCTAGTGCACTTTGCTCTCTCGGGTCGCCCCTCGGCTATTTGAACCAACACGTGACGCGCTCTGCCTGTTCCAGTGTCAAGGGTAAAACAAGATCTCTGCATCTGATTGCATCACCCTGAGATTCCTATTCAGCTGACACTTCACAGAAACATTTAAGTGAGAAAGCAGTCAGTAGTTAGGTTCATACTTGTTTAGATGCATAAAGACAGCAGAGAATGGCTGATGGAAAGTATGTGCATGCAGAGCTGGAATGTGCTGCAGCTCAGAATAGAAACTTGCCCCAAGAGAGTCGAAGGGGAAAAACCCCCTGTACCCAACAAAGGACACCAGCCTCCAGGTTTCTGTCTGTGTTTCACACAAAATAACCCAGATGGATTTTTAACTCCAAATCTAATCTTATTTTCTTTCATCATAGCAGCCAAGGTTTTTAGATTTTACTCAGGAAGGCTGTGCAGTAGATATCTGGGGAAAAATACATGTTTCTGTTAGTTTAATCTGTTTTTCATTTTGCTTTCACAACTTTCCAGGTCAGTCAAGCAGTTAATTTTAGGAGAATTTACCTAATCCTCTAGATTAGGGGTTGGCAACCATTTTGGGCCTCAAGTAAAGGTTGTGTCTTAAGACCTTTTGAAAAAAGTACAAAGCCTGTCACAATAAGCAGTTAATGAATTAATCCCATGATAAATTAAAATGAGCTCCATAATTTCCATTTTGATTACATTATAATCCAGTTCATTATTGGTTTTGCGGTTTTTATTCCTGTTTTATTAGTTTTGGATTTATTTTAGATATTTAAAATATCTTTCAGTGTCGGTGTTTATTTTTTATTTATAAATTTTTTAGTTTATTGGTCTTTGAGAGGGCAAACTTGTATTATTATGTTTTTAAGTAATATGTATTATATTACTTAAAAATCGTCTCAAAATAATATTACAGTTATTCTTCCATTGTCATTGTGCAAGAAAGCACAACAAAATAAAAACTATAGCAGCTCTCAAAGGCAGTGCAAATAAATAAGTATATTTAAATAATTATGAAAATAAAATAGAAGTGCGCAGAAACAACCAAGTTTTAATAGTTTGTCTGTTTCTCTATTTCCTTCCTAAAATTATTTCTGTAATTACTTAATTAGATTCAGTTGTAAAGGAAACACATTTAAAATCATCCTGGTTATTCTAATCGCTCTCCATGTTTATTGCCGATGTGAAAGCTGAACCAGAATTGGTTCAGAGAGGCTCTGGTATGTGATGAGTACTGGTCTGATTTTCAGAGCAGCTGGTGCTGGGAGCCTACAGAGAGCCACAGCAGCACTGGGACCAGGACTATGACCACTTCCTGCTTCCTCTCCTGGACGACCAGGAGCCCTGCTACATCCTGTACCGCCTCGACTCCCAGAATGCTTTGGGCTACGAGTGGATTTTCATTTCCTGGTCTCCTGACCAGTCTCCGGTAAGGGAAAAGAAAAACATGTTGCTAATGGCAACAAAACTTTAGGGAGACACATCAATCCCAAATATTTTATCTGAAACTCTATATTAACTCTGTTTCATTTTAATTTAAATTCAGCTGAAGTAATCACATTTTTATACTTTGTTAAAACCTTTGTGCATGTTTAGTTTTGTAACCTGGATTATTATATAAAAAGACAAAACCACTTTTTGAAATCAAGCTACATTTCTTGTGTGAGATCACCAAAACTATATTTGCTAAATGGCAGAATAATGAGAAACAACTTTTAAGATTGTTTTTGTTGCTCTCTTCAAATTAAATAAAAAATAAATAAGTTGAGATATCAGGAAGAGAGCTGTGTAGCAATTCTGGTTCAGCTTTGGGAACAATTCCCAGATGTCTGAAGTTGCCATGATGATTTGTTCAATCAATCACATGGTGTTTGCAGAAGTGTAAGCAGTATGGAAACGTCCAGCCATCATCGACTTTAGGAAGAAGGGTTCTGGGACTTATAGATGAACGCGTTTTAATGTGAAATATGCATCACAATCCCAACACAAATGCAAAGCAAGATGCTAACAATGCTAAAGTTGGTCACACAGTGTCATTATTCTCATTGAAACATGTTCTGTACCAACATAGGCTGAAAGGCCACTCAAAGAGGAAGAAACAAGCACTCCAAAAGCTTCATAAAAATCTAGCTCACAATGTGGAAATGCACTGCAGAACAACTACAGACCGAACAAACTAGTCCATGATCTTTGTTACATTTGGAGAAAAAAGGGTGAATGTTACACTTGCAATACTGAATACACCATCACAACTGCTAAAGCTGTAGTACGTAACTTAACAAAAAAAATGTTTTTAATATATTTGTTGTTAAAATCATCATCATGTCATGACAGTTTAATATGAGACAGGCAATCTGCAAAAAAATCTAGCTCTTCCCTGATCTATTAAAGCTACTATTACTGTCTGATGAAATGCTCTTATTCTGGTTAAAAACAGGAGGAGGGTCTTAGTGTTGTCAATCAATCTTGTGTATGCACATGCTTAATGGGAGAGAAACAACTTACTGTTCTGGGAAATTATGTCATCAGTGGTCATACGAACTAGTCTTAGCATTCATGGCCGGCTCTGGTGTGGTGAACCAGCTGAAGCTTAGCTAAGAGCAAGGCGTAGGGTGTGAGCAGCACATACATGAGAATGATTGACAGTGCTAAGACCCTCCTTCTTGCTCTGATTGGTTGCTTCTGACAGAGTTGTATATTTCTCCACACAGTACTGGGAGAAGGCTGAGGAGCTAACATGTTTTCATAGATTATCTGCCTTATATTATGACAGTTTTAACAAATATGTGAAACTTTATAAAAGTTACATCCTGCAGCTTTAATTGTTTAATGGGTGAAAGAATGAAAAAAATAACAAAAACGTACAAACTGACCACTGTGACCTACATGAAGGAAGGATTTTGATCAATGAATCCATGTCTGCTGTTTGAAGGTGAAGCAGAAGATGTTGTACGCCGCCACTCGTGCTACAGTGAAAAAAGAGTTTGGCGGCGGCCACGTGAAGTACGAGATATTTGGCACCACGGAGGTGAAAAACCTTATAAATTCACCACTGCTTTCACGATGTGTCTGCGTTTTAATGGCGATCTCTTTCTTGCTTTGCTGTTGTAGGAGGACGTCTGCTTGCAGGGTTACCAGCATTACGTGTTGTCCTGCTCGGGTCCGGCTCCGCTCACGCTAGCTGAGCAGGAGCTGCAGAGGATCAAAATCACAGAGGTGAGAAGTCAGCCTGTCCGCCGCGGTGCCCTCTTCCCTGCACATAGCTTTGTGTATGACCAGCCTCCCTTTTTTACTACCTGCAGTGGACTCCTTATTTATTTATTATACAGCTGTGAAAAGAGATTTCTTCTGTTTTTATTTGGTTTATTTTGTCACAAATGTTTCAGACCATCACACAGAGATAACCTGAGTAAATTTAAAAAAATCTGTCTTCAAATCATGGTTTCATTTATTAATTTCTCAAAATTTAACTGCAATTACTAACAATGAATCTTTTCCATCTCTTTGAAAGATTCTTGACCATCAACAGCTTGCTTCACTCTATTTGTTGGTTTTAGGGTGCCCATGCATCATTAAAAGTCTTAAGGCCTTAAAAATTAAGTTGGACTTTAATATGTAAATCACAGGTGTTAAATTTTACATAGTCTGTTTTGTTTTTGATACTTTATACTTTTACTTGACCATAAACATTTCGAAGTAGTGCTACTCTAACATATTTTTTGGTACTCCATCCACTTTTATCAGTGATCTTGTTTCTCATTTGTCTTAAATTTCTTCAGATGGGACATGATGTGTTAGTTTTTCAGGTCTTTTGGCCTACTTCATATTGTCACCCAGGTTTTAATATGACTTCTTGAATCTACAAGTCAGGCTGTAATTAGGCCTGGAAATGGCTAGTTTATTAAAAACCACAAACATGGTTTTCCACAGTTCATTTATGTTTTAAGAAGGGATGGAAATATATTTTCACATAGGACCAGGTTGGCTTGAATCGCTTTATTTGCTTAATAAATTAAATCTCCATTTAAAACTATACTTTTGTATTTCCGTGGACATACAAAAACACAGAACTACACAGGAAAAACAACCATGCACACACTAATATAATTTAGAGAAACCAAGTCATGTTTTTGGATTGTGGGAGGAAGCCGGAGTACTCTGAGAGAACATGCCAGGATTCAACTTTTATTTTGTACTTATTCAGCGTGTTTTTCTGATATTAAAGTTGATCTGAAACATTTAAGTGAAACAAAAACATTACAAATGCTTAAGGAAGCAAATTCTTTTTCACATAATTTTATGTCTCCAGTTTTATTTGAAAAGGTAATTCTTTGTTATGATTTCCTTTCCAGGGCCAGGTAAAACAGGTATGTTCATTAATTGTTACTATATCTCTGTGCTTTAGTGCAGGGTGTCCAAACGTTTTGTCACATGGGGCAAAATCATTGAGTCGAAAAGCATCAAGGGCCAAAAAAATATATATTTACCCACTCAACAATAAACTGAACATGCAATATTTGAATTAAACAAATAAAGTAGTGGATTTGCTGCTAGAAAAGGATCTGTAAATTATTCAAAATCCAAAACTTAAAAATGGTTCTGTAGATTTGCCTTATTAAAAGTATTTTGATAATTTTCTAGGCATCAATTGTAAAATATAGATCACAGCTTAATCAATCTTGATGAATAAAAGCAGGATTTAGGTCACTCTTTCTATGAAAATGCTTGGTGTATTTAGCAATGCAAATCATTTGTGTTATAGCTAAGATTTTATTTGTTTGTGATAATTGTGCCCTAATTAAAGACAGAAAATATCAATCTATATCAAATACTGAAGGCCCAAATTTGTATCTTTCAGGGGCCGCAAATGGCCCCCGTGCCACACTTTGGACAACCCGCTTTATTGGCTCTGATTACTGGGAAATAGAAAGCTTTACCATTCCTTTAGCACTTTTGAGTCTCTAAAAGGTATTTCTCGTACCCTGTCAATGCTGTGCTGCCCCCTGCAGGTGAAGACAGAAATCAGCGTGGAGAGCAAACACCAGACGCTTCAGGGCCTCGCTTTTCCTCTGCAGGAGTCGGCCAAAAGAAGCCTACACCTGCTGGCCCAGAGACGCATTAACTATGTACAGCTGGTGAGCAGGAAGAGCTGTGTCTCTGAAACAACAATCAAAGAGCTGCTTAGCTTCTTGTTGTTTATTCTGGTGTTTTCAGAGGCTGGATGTGGAAAAGGAGACGATAGAACTGGTCCACGCCAACCCAACAGAAACACGTGATTTACCCCGCCGGGTTCCCAAAGACACTCCCAGATACCACTTCTTCCTTTACAAGCACTCTCATGAAGGGGATTACCTGGAATCTGTTGGTACGCTCCTGATCACTGTACCGTAATAATCCTGTTATACTATCGTCTCAACATTTGCATGAACTCAGTTTGAGTTATTTTCCTCTCATCACTTTGCGACAATGTGAAGAAATGTTTAGTTAACTCATTAATTTTGAAAGTAGAAGCTTAGTTTGCTATGTTTCAAATATTTACGTGAGAAAAAATGGTTGTGACTCCACACTGTAGATCTAAAACATGCAACGTTCTTTAATTTAAAGAAAAAATAATTCAAAAGCTTTTTCTATGTTTAATGTAACATGAATCTTGTGCAACAACAACAAAAAAGCTGTTATAAATTTGTTTGCACAAGTGTGCACAACTTTAAACTGCAGCTTTCCTTTGGGTTAGAAATTCATCAGCATCCCACACTTTGACTTCGTAATATATTCCTAATCTACTTTAGTAAATTTCTTCAAATCTGTCAGATTGAGAGAACATCTCTGGCTCACAGCCTTCTTCAAGTGACCACAGATGTGGTTTTTTTTAACTCTTGCAGGGTCATTCCGACGTCTTTGTTTTGTTCATTTGCATCTATGTTTGTGGTGATGCTCAAAAATTAAATACAAATAAAGGCATTTCCAGCTTTTTCCACTACAATAACACAAAATCCAAGTATTTTTGGTTTAGTTTCTATTGCAAATATACACCTCAAATAAGACAAAACTAACTCAGAAGTAACTTTTCAGCAAGATATATCAGGAGCTTGTTTTATTTAATATTGATGTAAAAGTTTTAGTTTTACTGCCAAATTATTTCACTTAAAACATTTGAAAAATGTCTGTATAGGTAAAATAATCTGTCAAGTAACTAGTATGCTGTAAGATTTAGAAACTTGACTTAAGTAAATAATTCCTTAATATTGATGAAAAACTTCTAGTTACATTTATAGATTATTTCACCTAAAACGAGACATTTTTCCCATTTTATAAGTGAGATCATTTGAAAGTAGAACTAGTATGTTTTCATCAATATTAAGGAATTATTGGCTCAAAACAAGCTCCTTCATCTCGCTGAAAACTTACTTGTAAGTTAATTTAATCTTATTTTATGCGAACTAAGACATTTGCTCCAAAAACAAAACACTTTGTAATATTTTGTGTTTTTGCAGTATAACAGAAGGTTTAAGGTAAAAGCTGACTTCCTCTTGACAGAATCTGATGTAAAGTAATCCCACGGTATGCTGCTGCCACCTCCATGTTTCACTTGCGTTCTGTTGTTGCCGTTGTTTTGGTTCCAAACACTTTCTGGAGTCACGGCTTTCATCAGACAGCAGCTCGTTCTCACAGATGGTTCTGGGAGACGTTGACCAGGTCTGGATGTTTTCTTTCTGTTGTGCAGCTTCTCTCCTACGCCAACAAACGTAGAAAACGCAAACGACAGTTTTCACATGAAGATCACGGCCAGCAGATCCTTACAGCTTCTGCTGGCTTGTTGGCCAGCTTCACTCTTTTCATCAATTACAGGAAAACATAAGAGTCTCTGAAATGTGACAGTTGACACATGTTTTGAATTATTTGCATCCTTCTGCTGACTGATATATTTGTGCAATGAGATCCTTTTGACGTTCAGTAACCTCTCTGCAAATGATAGCTTTAGCTAAAGTATGCAAAACAGCCATTTCCAGGAAAATCCCACTAGGACACCAGAACTTTATTTCCATTTAGTCAGATTCTCTGCAAGTGAAGGCAGGAATGAAATCAAGAACGGTGAATTCAAAACTATTTGTTTAAAGATGCATGCATTTTCCACTTTTTCCTGGTATCAGGAAAATATAAAATTTTAATAGCGGTCTACTTTTAGAGTCCAAAGTAAAGCAAACCTTTGAGTAAAAACTTTTTCCTCAGAGTGGCAAATATCCTGTGCAATTTAACTAAAAACTAATTTGTAAATGTGTCATAAAAAGCAGCAGAGCATAAATGCACAGACTCTTAAACTTGTTCTTGGTTGAAACATATTTTGATACAATGAGAGTATTCAGACTTCCTGAGTTCACACCTGCCATTAATTATGGAGAATCTGATTAAGTGGAAATAAAGTTCAGCTGTGCTCCGAGACTATTTACTCAGTTTACTTCCTTCAGTCGAAGCCAAAGCTTGCAAGAAGATCAAAATGCTTCCTTTGTACAAAAACCTGCAGCATTAAATGCAGCACAGAGATGATAGTTATTGATAAGTGGAGAAAATATGGGACGGCTGTGACTTTACAAAAACTGAATGTTTCTCCAAAACGGATGAAAAGAAGCAGCTGCAGGAATTTCTGCAAAGTGTTTTAGATGTGAAAACATTCCTCTGTGTTCATCTGGGTTGCAAGATAAAATTATTGTCTTCCAAAGAAAATCCCTTAATCTGGTTAAAACCTCCTAAAGCCCTGCATGAAAATGTTTTTTTATTTATTTTTTCAAGGATTCCAATTAGTCTGTGGCATAGTAGCATTATAATAATATTATACTTTTACAAACATTATATAAAAAAAAGAAACACCTTAAAACACATAAAACAAAATTTCAAATCAACAGACTCAACAATTTTTACATTTTAAAAACACATTTAAACAATTTAAAAGATAGATTAAAAACAAACAGTAACAATCTTCACCCATTTCATCAATTCAGTATTTTATGAATTATTATAGATTTTTAAATGCTCTTTTTAAATTTTAATGTGTTATGGTCTGATGAAACCACACCAGAACCTTTCCAACAGAAAGCAACACCACAGTTAAATATGGTGGTGGCAGCATCATGATCTGGGGCTACTTTTCTCCAGATGAAGCTAAAGTTCTCAGTTTTCTCCAAAAACACAAAATCTTACCAAGTATTATTTCCACTACCAGATTTTTTCACTTGTGACAAGACATTATTCAAATGTTTTAAGTAGAAAAAAATCTGCCAGTGAAATTAGTACTTTTTTATTAGTGTTTATTATTGACTTAAAACAACATATTCGGATAGATTTGGAGAACCTTTGCAAAGCAGAGCGGGCAAATATTTCCAAATCAAGTCGCTTTTAACAAGTGGTTAATTCAAGAGTGTGCATACTTATCCAAGTAGATTATTATTATTATTATTATTTTTATTTAAAAGATTTGTTTGTTTGTTTTTTGTGATGCAGAATAAGGACAACACTAAGAAATAAAAAAATAGATACAATTAAGAGAATAAATTCATAAGAACACAGCTTTGATCTAGTAATATTATGAATGTATTCTCAAAATATTTTAATTTTATTCCTGTACAACTTTATTCTCATATTATTTCAGATTATTTCGACTTTATTCTAGTTTTGAAATTACTTATAATGGCTTAATCATTCTACATCCTAAAAAGCGTGATTGTAACAGGTTGTGAACATTTTCTAAAGCCACCGCTGATATAAAGTGCACATACATCAATTAGGATTAACTGAGGTTTTACTGAGGTGAAATACTCCGCTACACCGTTACACTCTTTACGAGAAGCCTTTCAATCCAGCGGCGGATTTCTGAATGAGTCTTGAACTCATTTCTTTCCCATAAACATTTATGATTGAAATCCATAGAGTCAAAAGGTCAATGATTCTGGTCATTCAGGATGAGCTTTCAATTTTCTCTGGATTTTCTGAACGCTTCACCTCTATTATACAATTTAGATGCTTAAACTAGTTATATTTTTTTACTCTTCATCCTTAAATGCTTTGACCCTAGCCCTTCTGAGCCTGAAGCTGAATAGTGGTTAGATGTGTTTATTCTGCTGCATTTTTCTGCTTTTTTATATCCATGTTTCAACTTATTGTTGGCCACTCTTCCAACTTTTTTCCCTGACTGAAAATGACCTTTCTGAGATTCCACACTTCATATGTAATTTCTAATTTAAAAGTTAAAAAAATAAATAGAAAAGTTAAAGTAGTATCTAGTTTTAATCATATTTCACAGAGCTCTAACATTTCTGGATATTGAAAAGATAAGAACCCACAGACATTGTGCAACACATTTATAGTTTACCACCAGTCTGATTTACATATTTATTATCCTAAGTGTAGCTTAAATGCACAAAAAAAAACATAAAAAACTTAAAGGTGACCTATTATGCTTTCTAGAACAGCTTATGATAGGTCTGAGGGCTTTAAAATACATGTTCATTTTGCAAAAAATCATTCTTGGATAATAAAATTTTAGTCTCATTAATTAATTTGAACTCCTTTATTTACTTATATTTAATTTCCCTTTGGGATCAATAAAGTATTTTTTAACTGAATTTGAATTAAAGCAGTAAAAGCAGTTGACCAAATGCGCTAGAGTTCCGCTTTGGTTGCTAAGTAACGGGGCTTGGTCGACTGGGGTTGCTAGGTAACGGCGCAGTGCCCATAGAATGTGTCTTAATCAGGAGGCTTTCAAAACGGGTAATTTTCCAAACACTAGAAAACATTAATTTCTTACCAGAAAACGACTTTGTGGGTTTTTTTTTTAACAGCTTGAACTATTTTTAGAGGCAGTAGAAACCCAAATGGAAGAATAAAAACATGCCAAAAGGTGAATTTTACATAAAAAGTTCCTTCCATCAGTGTGTATTTCTGACTGTTTTGATGCTCTCCGCTCTCTGCAGTGTTCATATACTCCATGCCAGGATACAGCTGCAGCATTAAGGAGCGGATGCTGTATTCCAGCTGCAAAAGTCGACTACTGGAGGACATGGAGAGGGATTACCGCTTGGAAATAGCCAAAAAGGTAACAGATGGACAAACCGGAGAGGGGGGTGGATGGGCCACATTAGATAACATAGGTTTACATGCAGATTCATGACTTGGCGCATGCTGTGTACGTTTCTTCCACGCACACGGCAGAAGCACAAAATCTTACCAAGATATTTATAGTGCAAATATCTATGTACACTGGAAATAAGATGAAACGGACAAGTAACTTTTCATATCAGAGCTGGTTTGAAGTGAATAATTCTTAAATATTGGATTTCCACTAGAAAATCATTTCACTTAAAACATGGGAAAAATGTCTTATAAGTAGAACTAGTACATTTTTTGAAATCAATATTAATGAAGTATTGACTTGAAACAAGCTCTTATGTCTTACTGAAATGCTACTTGTTAGTTTTGTCTATATTTAAGAGTACTAAGATATTTTCACTAGCAAATATACTTAGACTTTGTGTGTTTTTGCAGTGTGGTGAGCGTTTCTGTCTGAATTTCTAAAACAGTAGCAGCATTTTGCGGCTTAAACATCTGGCTTTATTTAAACTCATTGCCAGAAATAAACAGGTGACAGATGAGCTAAAACTTATACAACCAGATGATTTATTTATGTCAAAGTTATGCACTTGTAGTGGGCTATAATGAATTATAGAAGGTCAAAGTTGCATTCTGAATCATGAATGTTCTGTGTTTTTGTTGTGCAGTTGGAGATTGACGATGGAGACGAGCTGACGGAGGAATTTCTGTACGATGAGGTCCATCCTAAGCAGTACGCTCACAAGCAGGCCTTTGCAAAGCCCCGAGGCCCAGCAGGAAAACGGGGACATAAGCGTCTTATTAAGGGGGCAGGAGAGGCCATTCAGGACAGCTAGAGGCAGATAATAATGAAAGTAAAGAGTATCTTATTGTAGCATTTTCAGGCCTTCCTTCCTGTTTCTCCAGATATCGAGAACAAAATTTGTTTGGGATGCACTGTTTAATTTCCTTTGGTCTTTGTGATGATGTTTTACAGACAAATTGTCACTCATACGAGACAATCAGCTCCTGAGGATTTGTGATTTGCAAAATGTTAAATTCAATGTTTGCATCGACATTTAGGAGAAATGAACAATACCATTTTGTTTACACAGTGGTGTCGGGTATTATTTTGTTAAGATCTTAGCATTTTTATTGTCTGCAGGTATCCAACATGTTTATTAAATACTCAGTATGTTGACCTGTTAATGTTAAGAGTCTGGACATTTAATTAAAGGGGAATTAAAGCAGACCAGCAGTCTGACTGTCTACAGTCAGACAGTGAGAGGTTTGCACTTCTCGTGAACATTTATTGATGCATTTGAATTGTTATTTTCCAGCTAGAGGCAGATAATACTCTCTGTTTCTCTGAAAACAGAGAGTATTTTATAGTAGCTCCTCCAGACTAGTGGCAGCAGCAATTAGTGAACACCTGTGAGTCTGCTGAACTTATACTTTGTCCAGCGCTCCTAATATCAGCTTTAAATGGCATAATATAGGAGCACCGTTGTGCTGAAGGTGGAGTGTTGGAAAGAGCAGGGGCTTCTTAAAGCAACAGAGGCCCAATTTCAAGGTGTTACATTTCTTTTAAACCATGTTTGATATATACAGCATTTTTATACCAATAGTTATTGAATTGTGCAATAAAGATGCATAATACCAACCGCTGGAAGAGAAGCAAAATGCTTCTTAGGGAAAAGTTTTCTGAGAAACAAAAATATAAATATTTGGCCACAATAAAAACAAGCATGTTTGGAGGCATCAAGAAAAAGCTTTAAAATCTAACAAAACTGTGCCAAACACTGAATCTAGAATCCCTCCAAACGTCATTTTAATAAAAAATAAATGGACTTAGTTTAAAAATCAGAAACATTAAATGATATATCCATTTCTGCTAAGAAAAGTGATGAAATATCTACAACTTGCTACAGGAAAGTCTGCAGGCCTGATGAAAATACTCACTGATTTCTGATTATTTTTGCATCTAGATCATCTTGTGGTCACTGAAAACATTTTCCTCTCATTAATAATTTTTAAAAGCACACAAATGCCACATTTTAAACTCTCTTACATTAATCTCAAGATCGATGTGCTTGATGGCGAGTAATTCAGTCTCTCGGTCATGTTGCAGAATGAAGCGGTCGCTCCTAAGAAGATTTAATCATTTGGTTTTGGCTGCTAACTGAGCATCTAATTTATAGTCAGCTCAGGGAAATTACTGTCCAGTCTGAGAAATCATGTTGGAACACAACAGCGTTAAAATCTCTTATCAGGAAGCAGAACAAAGACAAAAACAGAAAATCTGTATTTTCAGTAGCTTCTTGTCCAAATATCTTAGTGCACTCAAAATAAGACAAAACTAACTTATAGCTTTTGAGCAAGACATAAGAGCTTGTTTAGTCAATAATTCTTTAACATTGATGTAAAAAAAAGTATAAGTTCCATTGTGAGATTATTTCTCTTATGAAATGGGAATATTTTTTATTTTAAGTGAAATAAATACTTTTTATCAATATTATAGATTACTGACTTAAAAAAAAGCTCCTATAGCCAAAAAGAAACTCATAGATGGGCTGGGTGATATGGACTGGTGTTGTGATATTTTGTAATGATAAAAAAAGATTTTAAAAAAACTACTTGTAATTTAAAAAATGTTGATTCTGATTTTGACTTAGTTTTCTTATTTCAAGTGTATTAAAACTATTGCGCCCAAAATTAAACAAAACATACTTGGATTTTAGAGTGTTCAGAGTCAATAATTCCTTAATATTGATTTTAGAAAAATACTAGTTCATCTGGCAGATTATTTGACTTCTAACATGGGAAAGATGTCTTGATTTAAGTGAAATAATCTACCAATGCACGTGGTAGTTTTTCATCAATATTAAGGAATTATTTACTTAAATCAAGTTTCTATATCTTGCTTAAAAGTTGCTTGCATATAAGTTTTGTCTTATTTCAAGTATAGTAAGATATTTGAACTAGAAACCAGACCAAAGTAGTTGGTAAGATTTCTTTGTTTTTGCAGTGTTCCTATAGATGTCAAGTCGCCAAAAGAAAAAAAAAAAATTAAATAAATAAATTACAGATCCTGTTAAAAGGTTCAGAGAATCCAGCGGTTTTCTCTGTACTCCTGCCTGGAGATGAAAACAACATTTGAAGGCTAATAATGAAAAAGTAGAAAATACTTTGCAATTGAAAGCACTCCATGAGGTCAGAACAACTTCTGAAAAACATCTTTTGAAAACCGTTCTGTGGTCTGTCGCATAAAAATTTAATAGTTTTCTTGGAAAGCCTGAATTCAACCCTCAAAGCTTGAGAGAAGAGCGGCTGCCTGCCCACACAGAGTTTGAAAGCGAGCATCTGTCAGGGCATGAGGCCGCATGAGTAATCCGTTTTCATCGTCAATACTGACTGATGATGCATCCAATGCAAAATAAAAGACCCTGAACAAGGATAACCCTTCTGCCTTTCAGAACAGACAGGTTTTCTAGGAAACCTTGTTTTCATTTCAAAGAAATATCACATCCTGCACATTTGATTGTGCAGTTAGCAAAATCACATCAAATAGTTCCAACTACTGGAACTATTTGCTCTGCAGTGAAAACTGTGATGAACAGAATTTAAGCAACTGAGAACTTTAATGCCTGAAGGTGAAAACTATACAGAAAGTAAGAGGAATATGTAAACTTTTCTATACCTTTCAAACTACTTTTGCAAAAACACAAATTCTTGCAAAGTATTTTTTGTCTAGATTTTTATAGAAATATCTAAATGGACTTGAAATAAACAAAACTAACTAACTTTTCAGCAAAATGCAGAAGCTTATTTTAAATCAATAACTTAATACTTAATATTGATAGAAAAAAAAGTATAAGCTTCACTAGATTATTTTATTTATAGTATGAGAAAAATGTCTTGTTATGAGTGAAATCATCTGCCAGAGGAGCTAATATTTTTTTAGCAATATTCTGGAAGTATTGACTTAAAAATGCTCCTACTTCTTTCTGAAAAGTTACTCGTAAGTTATTTTTGCCTTATTTCAAGTGTACTAAGATATTTACAGAAACTAGACCAAAAATTTCAGCAAGAAATAGAAACTTGTTTTATTTAATATTGATGGAAAAAGGTCTAGTTCCACTGCCACATTATTTTACTTATATTTAAAAATGTCTTGTTATAAGTGAAATAATCTGCCAGTGTAACCAGTACTTTGTAAGATTTTGTGTTTTTTCCGTATAACAAAAATCAAGATGCTGCCACCACCATATTTTATTGTGGTATTGTTTTCTGTTTGAGATGTGTGTTCTACATTTTGCTAAAATACATGTATGCTAGTTTTGTCTTATTTCTAGTACCGAGATATTTGCACCAGAAACTAAAGGTAAAAGTAATTTTATTTATATAGCACATCTTCAGCAACAAGGCAATACAAAGTGCTTTGCAGGAATTAAAAGGAAATACAAACAAAATAACAAACCAAAGGAAAGAGAAAAAGAAGAAAAAACTAATAATGTTGATCCAAAATAAATAAACTAGATTCTCCTATTCAGGGTTGGTAGATAAGGATAGGTAAGTATCCTCTGGTCTAATTCCTTTTCTGGTTTGGAAGAATAGGAGCCTAAAAAGTAGTTGCTAAGGTAGGTTTTCTGGGTTCCAAGTTCTAATCCCTGTTCTGGGTTGCTAAATAAGTGTAAGTAAGTGTCCACTGGACTTCTGGGTTGCTAGATAGTCTCTGGACTTTCTAAGTAAGCTCTAAATTTGTAAAAGTAATGAGCACTCCACAGTTTCTAAGTAATAATAAAAACTAAATGTTCCTGTTCTGGAAGATTTTTTTCTGGATTCTAAGTTTGTTCCAATTCCTTTTCTGGGTTAACAGGGAGTACTCCACAGTTTCTAACAAAATAAAATAAAAAGAGGAAAGGACACATTAGGACACATGGCAACATTCAGACAAAACAAAGGGCAAAACAAAGACATGAGTAAAGGCGGTGATATCACAGGGCCATGAAACCACGTTGCTCAGACTCCCGGCAGAAGTCTGATAAGATGTTGTTATCGAGGAATGTCCTTGGGAGCGCTCAGCTCCGCAGCTGCATGGATAACAGGAGGGGGTGAGGTGGGAAGGAGCGTTATGTTTACATATCTTCAAGGAGATTGGAAATATGCTGCCCTTCCAAGGCAACATGGGGAAAGCCAATTCAGATACAGAATGTCTTAGGTTGGGTAGATTATAAATTTCAATCTTCCCAATTGAAATTCCCAATTATCCAAATTAGTTTGGTCGTTCCACTGAGCCGAAACTAGCAACTTCTCCCAAGATCAATTCCATTCCGTTAGTGAGCTTTTGAGTCCTCAGCTGGACTGCGAGTCTCAGCAAAACTCACATCCAACTTGCGTCTCTGTCCACAACAACAGTCTGAGTGTTCGCTAGTTCAGCCAAGTTCGTCACAAATTTGTCAATAAGCCAGGAATCCGCGAGCTCCAAACAGCAGAAATCCTGTTATCATGAATAAATCCAGGGTGTTCTTGTCGAGAAAATTTGATCAATTGTATTGAGAGACCGTTTGACCAGATCCATAATTTGTAGGTTTGGAGGATGTGCAAAGAAAGGCTCAAAAAAATATAGAAGAAGACAGGACAAAAACAGAGCAAGCAGGGGAGGCAAAGGCAGGGAGGGAGCAGAGGAAAAAAGCATCCGCTTTCACCAAGAGCAAGAGAAAAAGACCAAATATACTTAGTAAAATGTTGCTTTTTAAAATCCAACAAACTAATTTAAAGTTTTAACATAACAAAATGTGAAAATGGTATGAAGGCATGGAAATTGTACACATTCCTCTTATTTTCTGAATAGTTTTCTAGTTTTTCCTTATAGCGTAAAAGTGTTCAGTTGCTGAAATTTTGCTTTGTCACAGTTTTCACTACATAGTGCAACAAATACTTTCAATAGTTGGTGTTGACTGTAAATCATGTGATATTATTTTGTGTTTTTGCAGTGTAGTTTATGAATCAAAATCCTAAGGTTTTAAACACGTTTAATCCATCGTCTCTCAACTCAATAAAAACGCTTTTAAGAAAGATTATCCTTTGGTTAGATGAGAATAAAACCTAAAACAAACACTTGATCCCTAAGGCGATCACACGTACTAGGATTGATCAATATGTGTGAAAACTGTACAAACACCACAAAGACAATATTGACCCTTTTCAACTACGTCACTAAATCATTCGAGGTGCCATGATAGACGTCGGATGTGAGGGACGGGAGTGTTGAAGAGAGCGGCTCAAATTGTTTTCTAAAGTTGTTTTTCCCAGTTTATTCATGGTTTCTACTTGTTCGAGTCGAGCTAATTAGTCTGTGAACGTAACACACCTGTTTGTGGCTCATAGACGGGGGTATTTATAAACGTTTGAAACAGCTAGCTTAGAAACCGAGCCAAACCTCCTCCCTCCTGAATTGTTGATCAAATTACAGACTTTGCCTGAATTCACACCACATGATTTATTAACATGTCATAAATAGCGTTTCTCCTTACACCGGAGCGACATTAAAAATGTACAAAAGACCAGTATTTTACTTCATACGTTAGGCTACATGACGGCGCTGCACTGTCATGGTTACTAACGGTTAGCCGCATACCTTCCCCATAAAGCAATATTTGATATCTTTCTAATCATATTTACTTATAAACTATATGAATGTTAATCTTCTTACCTAGTAAAAAGTGTGGTTACTAGGTAACCGCATTGATAACCTCGGTTGTCAATGGTTACACCGAGGGCTGCCAGTTACTGAGATTAACGGCCGCTGCTGTCCATCGCCGCCATCTTTCCTCATTAAAAGTTATACAATAAAATGACAAGTTTGGTTTCTTTCCTTGTCTGTTTGTGCAGCCAATCGGGCAGCACCCTGTGACCATTTTTAAGTTGAACTCAACCAAATAAAAGTGACAAAAGCCTACCGGCTGGTTTTTTGTTTTTTTTTGTGACAGTGCTTAGGTTGTTTTGGCGTCATGGCAGAGTGGGCGGAGTTCTGGATAGCGTGACGTCACGCGCAAAGGGTCAATGGTAGTTTCAAATGTGCACAGTTGAGAATGTCCTTTTCAGTTCTTTAAAAAAAAACATTTCAGAATATCAACATATTAAATAATTTAATATATTGACTGATGTTCTAAAAAGAGAAATGTTTTTTAATTATTAAACCTAACGAGAGCAGAGCAGCAGCTTTAGGGCGGAAGGACATTTACAGAGTTTCTGTTGTTTTTTTTCCATTGCAGTGCCTGATATTGTTAAACAAATGATGGTGCAGAAAGGTCAGGGTTGCAAGTCTTGATGGTTCCCTGCTTGAGACAAAGCCCTAAATATCACAAGTTTAAACAAATATAAATAATAAGACAACACAGAGGACTGTACGCTTTGCTTCCAAGTAGTCAGACTTGCCTATAGGCTTTTAAAAATGGTCTTTAAATGTTTTTTCTTAGAATTTGGCTTTTTTTTCTAACACATTTACTTTCCAGTAACTATTTTGAAGTAAATGTTATTTTGTTTGTTTATGTGTCTATTAAGCCTTTTAACTTTGACCTTATCCAGGCATAAAGAGCCCCAGGCATAAAGATGAATCTAGGTTCATCTAATTTGAACCTAGATTTCACTCCTTTCAACATCTTCACACGTTGTAATGCTACAACATATAAAAACTAATTTATTTCATAGGTATTTTGCAACACAATCACAGCAAACAGAGATATAATATATAAAAAAGTAATAATTAAGAATAAGAATATTGTACAGTTAGGGAAAAATTACAACATAAATACTGTGTATATAGTTATAAAAATTATGAACTCCAGTCCAAACAAATGAGCAACTGAGGTTATTAATTAAAAATTTTCAAATCTCAATATGTGTTTGAGCATTAAAAGTCAAACTATTTACAATTAGTGAAGTTGTACAGATAGCAGCATAGATGTAAACAGTTATTGAGTTTATTGGTAGCAGTGATGGTTTTAAAGTCTAATGGCCT
Organism: Alfaro cultratus; assembly: GCA_903066825.1. Classification (NCBI taxonomy): domain Eukaryota; kingdom Metazoa; phylum Chordata; class Actinopteri; order Cyprinodontiformes; family Poeciliidae; genus Alfaro; species Alfaro cultratus. The sequence continues at coordinate 21,008 of CAEFZX010001342.1, read as the reverse complement.
AAAAGTTGTGATTATAAAGAAAGGAGGGAATTGTTTTTATTTATTTATTTATTTACAACAAAACCTCTCTCCCTTTTCTCTGACATCTTTAAATAAAAATAAAGGTCACCTAATTCCCTCCAGAGGTCATTTAATTTGTAAAGAGAGTCCACACATGTGATTTAATCTCAGTTTAATCCAGCTGTTCAGCAAAGGTTTGTTTAGAGAACATTAGAGAAGAAACATCATGAAAACAACAGACAGGTCACAGATAAAGTCCATGAAAAGTTACTAAAAAATATACCAATCAAAGAACGTTTATTAAAACACATTTCAATGAATCTGAAAAAGGAGAGATTCTTCCCCGACTTCAGATAGACCTAAAAAATTACTTTCAGACACTTTATTTGCTGGTGAATAGTATTTAGTCCTTATATTTCTACTTCCATTATGCCATAATTTGCTCACTTTGATCATTTTTATGAGCAAAAACACAAAACCTTACATAGTATTTCTGGTCTAGTTTCTTGTGCAAATTCTTTGTAAATCTGAAATAAGACAACAGTAACTTATAAGTAACTTTTCTGCAAGACTTTGGAGACATTTAGAGTGAATAAATTCTTAATATCAATGAAAAAGTGGTAGTTACATCGTCAGATTATTTCTCTAATAATATGGGGGAAAATGTCTTGTTTTAAGTGAAATAATTTGGCAGAGGAACTAGTATTTTCCCATCAATATTAGGGATTTATTTACTTAAAACAAACTCCTGTATCTTGCTAAAAACTTAATTACAAGTTAGTTTTGTCTTTTTTCAAGTGTACTAAGGTATTTGCACTAAACTAGACAAAACTACTTGGTGAGATTTTGTGTTTTTTGCAGTGCACAGCTTGATACACAGTTATGATGGGTCAAAAAGACAAAAGACAAATAAAAAAAACTTTAAAAAGTCTGCAAAAAACATTAATTAGAATCACTTGAACAGATTACAAGAAAATCTGGATTTCTAAAAACAAAAGGTCTAAAACTTTGTATAAAAACACATCTTTTATTCTGTTGCTAAAACAGCTTAACGAATGCCATTAGTGTTTTTACTATCACTGAATTAAAAAAAATAAGACATGGATGTGATGATTGTGGTTTAAAAACATCCAACACACCTGAAAAATTAACTATTTATTTAAAACTAGATCAACTGATCTACTCCTTATAGTGAGATAAAATCTGGTTCATGTTGTGAATAATAGTTAAAGCTCTAAAATTTCACCTCTTGTGGAAAAATGTCCAAACTTCATCCAAAACCTGCAGGAGTTTCTCAGCAGAGTTGAAAAAAGAAGAGAAATAGTTGACATATTCTCTGAATCAGCCACAGCTTGCTGAAAATCATGAACAAACACTTTGTGTTGCTGCTGAAAGCCCCATTTAAGCAGTTCAGTCCAGCCAATCCTCTGACTAAACGTCTGCTGATGAATACATTTCTTTTCTTTAACTCACAAAGGATGAATTTCTGCAGCTGATTCTTAGCACAGACCAATTTTCTCAGAATTTTCTTGATTTTTGTTTGTTTTGTTTTGTTTTGTTCAACACCGAGGGAGGAGAGCTGTTTTTCAGTGAGTCCTGACAGCACCCAGTTCTCAGTAAGTTCTCGGTAAAGGGAGGGTGTTTGCATGAGAAAAGTTAGACGCATTCAAGTCAAGAGCAAGCGAGCGCGGCCTTGGGTTTTAACCGGCAACCGTCTGGTGGTGCAAAGTGGAAAAGTACATGAAAATGACAGAAAGTTGCACAAGGAGCAGGAGGAGGAAACTTTGGAAAAGTGTTGCAAATTGTGATAAGTTATTAAAGATATCTCATATAATAGGCTTTTTGTGCATGAAGTGCATTTCACAAGACTTAAATTGTTGGAAAAAATCTGATTATACAGTCATTAAAAAGAGTATCTTATGCAGATATAATCAATCGTGATTCATTTTAATACACAAAATGTTTTCAAGATCATATCTGAAGAACAAAAGCTTTATAATCTTGCTATAGCAACTTAAAAAAGCTGAATTATAGTGAATGTAGTGGAGTTTTCAGAGAAAAGTTGAATAATAAAATTTATTTTTATCTACTTTAGAGTAAATCAAACTCAGATTTCTCAAATCACTGTGCAGCAGCACTCTAATACAAAATAAAATGCATCTTAATGAATGTTTTTGTTGAATTATTACACACAAATGAACAAGTCTGCAGTTACCTCCTTTGCATGTGCATCATTTTTCTTACCGCACTTTTATCTTCCACTCAAATTTCTATTAACATGTAAACAAGCAACTTTTATAGCCCATTTGTTGCTCAGCCTTACTTGTGGAAGTTGTTTTTTGCCTGCTGGATATGAATCAAGTCAGCACATGTCTCCATTACAACAACATGCCTCTATTTATTAATTTGTCTTACATAATACTGAAATTTTTCAGAAACTGGATTTCAGCCTTCAACCTTGAAGCAGGTATTAAACACAGGTTTCATCAATCCCACATCTCTGTCTTGAAAATAGCTTGTTTTGATGTGATATTCTATTTTAAATATCCTGTTTTCATTACTTTTAAGTGAAAAATAATCATAATTAACAGAAATAAAGGTTATTATTACACACACAATAACAACGTTGCAGTTACTTGCTTTGCATGTACATCATTTTTTTGATTACACTTTTACCTTCCACTCAGCTTTCTATTAATATGCTTGTAAACAAGCTCAACCTTACTTGTGGAAGTTGTCTCTTTCTGCTCGATGTCCATCAAGTTGACACATGTCTCCATTACAGTAGCGCGCCTCTATTTTTAATTTATCTCATGCAATACTCCAGTTTTCTGAGAATCTGGGTTTCAGTTGTCATTAATTGTATCAGGATCCACTTGAACAGCATGAGGATGAACATAAATCAAGATATAATATGTAATAAAATCCTGCAAACCTGGAAGAACTGCATATGTTTTAGAACAAAAAGTGATCCCAGGCCTTTGCTTCAGGTCTGAACTGCAGCAGAAATGATTAGTCTGTAACCATTACCTGCTGTTTTAACTCGATTCAAGCAGCTAGACAATAAAACCAGCAGATGTTGACATTTAGGCTGCTGGAGCCAGATTCCTTCCGTCTTCCAGGAAAAGCACATTAAATATTTTCGCGAACAGGAAGACAATTTAAGACGGAGGGGCGTTTTATGGGCTCTTTTTTTGCTGCCTGCTGACTTTCTAGAAACGACTTTCAGGAGTAAAAAGAAAGTCGGTCCAAATGCAGGGAACTCAGAGCAGATAAAACAATCACAAAACGTCCTGGTTGAACCTAAAGTGCAGAGGTGCTCTGCTTATCTCTTGCTTCTGGACATCATTGTCATGTGAGCACAAATAAATGTAACCGCACTCACTCAGAAAAGTAACATTAAGCTGATATAATCAAGATTAAATCTGTGATTTTATCAAACAGGGCACATTTAAAGTCAACCATGCCATGTTCTTTTTAATTGTTGAATTTTTTGGGGGGTGTGAGTACATTGTCCCCATTTGTTAATGTTCTTTTTCCTTTGTGAACCACAAAAGAAAAATATTTGCTCAGTGACATCCGGTAGGGATAGATAAAGTCCACAAGACTTCTTAGAAATACACTCATTCCAAAATTCCTGGGACGAGGTTGAGATTCCTCTCTCTGAGGTCAGGAGACTTTTATGAATATCGCTCCACATCTGAGCTTCAATCCACTATATTACACATCTACAGGCAAAATGTTTTAAATATACAATCAACAGGAGCCTTCATTTATAAGAAAGAATGAAGGCTTTCAAAGATACAGTAAATATAATGAATATCTATGGATAAAAGAATAAAACCAGCAGGAACAAATCTATTTGGGGCTTATTTAGCTTGATACATTGTAAATAATAGTGGCTATCTACTAAAGAAGACTAAATATCCTCGATTACCTAGGAGGAAATGTCAGGAGAGATAAAATGAGCACTTTGAGTAGTCCTAAATCATTCCAGGAATGGGTCACACGTGTTAATACATAAACCATAATCCAACAAAATCCACAAAGTGACACATACTACAGCGTAACCGACATTTTCTCGGGCCTAACAGTGGATTTCAGGCCGTTTTTAAGGCTACTGTTACAACAACAACCTGTTTTCGCGAACGTAATTTGCTCTGAAGCTCCGCGAAAAGCTCCAGCCGTATTTTTCCAAACAGGATCGAGGGAAATCTATATAACTGGAAATAGCCTGAGCGCATTCCTATTATCTTTAATGTCGAGGCGGTGAATTCCCAGAATAAGGGCTCTGTCAGGGCCGCCCGGCGGGGCGGAGCCAGGCCCCGCGATTATTCCTGGAAAGCCGGTAGGCAGAAGCTGCCGGTCGGTTCCTGGGAGCGACACGCGCGCCGGCGGAGCCGCGCGAGACACCAGGAAGAGAAAAGGAGAGAGGCGAAGCGAGAGGCGCGAATGGGTATGGCAGGCCGTTTTAACATGAATTCGGTTTCATCTGACATGAAGGAGGCCCCATGCGGAAGTAGAGCAAACCCCGACAAACAATGTAGAGGAACATTGTTTTCAGTCACTTTTTTCTTATCAGCCAACACTGAGGCAAGAAAATTCTCTAACGAGTCCTACATCAGGTCTGCTATTAACGGGAAACAAGGTGAAATCACCGATAAAGCCCAAGAGGAAAAATGCTGAGGGACACAAAGTCTCATTGGATGTGAGTGTGAGTCAGGTGCATTTTGCACATACAAAACGGGGTGAGTAATGACGCAAATAAAATCTGCTCTCAGGAAAATGCTTACAAATAAACAGTAGCAGACCTGTCCAAGTTGCTGGACAACACCTCTCTTCCCTTGACCATTGGAGATGGGCACCAGCACCCCTCTCGACCCCATTGCTGTATTTAACTGTAAATACCGCAGTTACTGCAGCACATGTTTTCATGTTGCCATAGAGCTACCATTGGAATTTACACACATAATAAAATCAAGCAACACTAGCTTCACTTATTAATCTTTGATTTGACTATCAGTAAGTGTCATTATGACATAAAAATGGGATGTTTATGACCAGTTACCTTCTGCAGAACGTATGGAAGTTGCCGTTAATCACGGTTTCATTCAACTGGAAATGAGGTCGGCTGCAGGCCTGGATCCATTTCTTGCGTTATTTCAGACTCAGTTTGGGATTTGGAAATTTAATAAATTATATTCCACTCTGGATAACGGCTGTCGGGATTGCACATTCCCCAATGACAACGTTGGACCATGACTTCCTATTATTTTCCTTTAAATCTGTCTAACAGCAACGTGTTTGAGGTTCAGTTCCTAAAGATAAAGGACGTGTATTTCAGGACAAATTGCGACCACTGATTGGTCAGTTGCTAACAAAACCCCCCTAAATGATTCACGGAGAATTGACAGAGCCAGCGTCATGTCAATTACGTTCTAAAGATTTTGACTAAATCCGGAATGGTAATGTATAAAATCTCCATGTACATTCTCATCTGACTGGTAAGAATAATAATTCACAATATCTTCAATTACATTTTGACGAGTCAAAATTCCTTTCAAGATATCTCAAGTGACGGGGACACAGCTAATCCAACTAAAACCTGATGATCAATTATTTATTTTTTTCTTAACTTCCCAGTTGTTTCTGCTATATTTTTATATTTATCGAGATATACTTATTATTATTATTATTCAGCTATTTGATTTGTCATCGAGAGTTGCTGTATTTTAAATTTTGTTGTGCTTTCTTTCGCGTACGATGAGAATAAAAGGAATTCTGACTTCACATGTCTGCTATCAGGATATCCGAACTTATGCTAAAACGGCCTGCCATAAATCCTGCGCCTTCCATAGCATCGCATGCACGTCGTGACGCGGAAGCGGCGAGCGAACGGGAGCGGCGAACGCGGCAGACGCGGTGACGTCAGAGCCGCCGGGTTCTGTGAGGAGTTCTCAGAATCGACTTCTAGGAAACGGTAAATTTTAAAAGCCGAGCCTTTAGCCTCCGTGCCTCACACATTTGGATCTCAGTCTGGCGACAGCACACTCCGAACCGCCGCCGCCGGACCGAGCTTTTTCGAGCGTTATATTCTTTAACTTGCGCCGCTTCGCACCGGGGAAGTGTTGTTGTTGTTATTGTTGTTGTTTTTATTTTTTTTTATGACAGCAACACATCCTGGTCGGCTTCGTGTTCGCCTTTTCACGTAAAACCGACACTACAGGTCTGATTTTTAATAGAAAGGCGTCTCTCTCCTTTTTTTGCGTTTAGTTTCTGAATCCAAACAACCAACAGTGTTTTTTACCCCGGAGAATTTTATAGTATGATTCTTTGTGAACGAGGGTGAGTAGACTTTTCTTTGTTTTCTTTGTTTTCACGTCAGTGCGCTTATCTGAGAGCAAATCTGTCCTGTTTGTTTATCCGCACTGAAACATTTTTCGGGTTAAACTGAATGCCAAGTTTATTAGAAAGACGCAATTAAAACAAATAAATTCACTAAAGTGCCTCAATTAAATAAATAACATAGTTGGATCGATCTTATTTTACTATATAATTATATATATATATATATATATATATATATATATATATATATATATATATGTCTGTGTGTGTGTTAATTTAATATTTGAAGACAAAAATGCCGTGTCTTAATAGCAAAATTGTTAAACATTTATAAAAATGAAACCCTGAATATTAATAAATAGGATCTGTATTTTCCTTCAAGATTAATATGTCTAGTACAGAGTTGTCTAAATTTAACATACCTTCTAATTAACACAAATACAGACGTTGAAGGAAAACATTTCTCTCTTACCACATGGCGCCATTAAACCCAAAATGATCTGGGAACAAAAGGTCAAAATGTGGCCCTTAATGAAAGCCTGGAAATGTAACGCCTGGTTTATTTATGGAGGGGTTTGTCTGTGCCAGTTATAATAATTTTTCCATGGTGTTTTTCCCCCAGACCCAGGTCTCTTCTCCCTGCTGCTCCATCTTCTCAGGCCCCGTGGGGCATGCGGGAGGGAACAGCCGCCATTGCCCCGTGCTTTCAGAGCAAACCCCCAAAATGGGACCCCACCAAGGACCTGCGGGCTATTGCCAGCAACTTCTGCTACCTGGAAAATTCAGGTAAAGTCTTCCAGTCATCTGATGAATATTTTTGTTTGGCTTATCATGATTGCAAATTCAGCTGGATGATAAATTGTGCCTATATTTACTGTGATAAACCATAATATTGTTGTTTTAAGACAGTTTTCATTGATAATTGCACTGTAATGGAACTCTGAAAAGACTAATACATTTTAATTTAGTAAACAGTTAACACTGTAACTGGAAGATTATATGAATATTAAAAATAAATTTTAAAAAACCACCAAAACCATCAAAGATGAGAATTTGCCTCTCTGGCTAAATCTGGCATGTTTACACGATTTATTCAGGTTAGTTAATTTGCATTGTTCACTTTGTGAAAAACAAACTTGATTCAAGTGAAACCATCAATAAAATGGATCGTTTCTTTTTATGTAAACAATATATCAATTAGAATCAGAATTCCTGTTAATGTCCAAGAATAAATCACATTTAAAAAGTAGCAACTCTCAAAGAAACAGAACAACTGGAATGTTAAGAACAAATAAATTAATCATCAGAATGTAAATTATTGAGTTGATTTTAATTTATTATGTGATTAATTGATGACAGGCTGAGCTGCAGTTTGCTTTATTTTAAGAATTTTCTTGTTTCATTTATCTTTCTGTGCAGTAAAAACATGTAAAAGTCAGTGAAATTGTCCTTTAAGCCAGTGTTTGGTAGATTTTCTCCAGTGTTTTCATGTTTATCAGAGCAGAACTGTTCTGTGAGGTTCATAATGTGATGGTGTGTGTGCAGGTTGGTACTGGGGAGCCATCACTGCAGCCCAGGCCCACGCCGCCCTGCAGGACACCCCAGAGGGAGCCTTCCTGGTGCGGGACAGCAGCCACCCTCTGTACATGCTGACCCTGTCGGTCAGGACGGCGCGCGGACCCACCAGCATCCGGATCCAGTACAGCGGCGCCCAGTTCCTGCTGGACTCCAGCTCCGGGGCGCGGGCCAGTCTCTCGTCCTTCCCCAACGTCCCCAGCTTGGTGCAGCACTACATGGGGGCGGAGCGGAAAGCAGAGGAGCGGAGGGCGGAGGAGCAGGCGGCGCCGGCGAAACCCTCCGAGCCGCCGGCCCAGGAGGCATCAGTGGTGCTGAAGCTGAAGCGGGCCGTGTACAAACCTCAGAACCTCCCGACTCTGCAGCACCTGACACGCCTCGTCATCAACAGACACAGCGCCGGCGTGGAGCAGCTGCCGCTCCCCAAGCCGCTGCTGCGTTTCCTGCAGGACTACCCCTTCAAGGTGTGAGCAGGACCGGAGCTGAACTGACCCGATTTACGCTATGGGAGGAGAAGACACTGTGCAGCAGGTAGTTTGGACCACGGAGGCCAGTCACAGAGACGTTCTGACGTGTCTGGCTTCAGACTTCAACCCTCTTGTGGAGAGCAGGAGGTCGGTACTGTAGGCCCCTCAGACATGGGCCCGCCACGTCTGGATGTACATACTGGTTAAGAAATGACACTGATTTCACTGAGACGTCTTTCATGCCGTTTTATTTTTCTCAGCAAAAGCATTTTTGTACTTTTTACATGTGTAATTTTTTTTCTATTAAAACTGGAACTTACAATTTCTGTGCTGCTTAAAATCCAGTTATTTCAACAACTCCGCACCACTAACAATCACATGCTGCCAGCTCTTGTGACGCTCGCCGTTGTGAAATGTTTTCACCACATAAAACCTTTGAGACACAAAGGCTTTGTGCGGCCTTTGAGCTTGAATTCGGATCGCGTTTTGAGTGTTTTTTTGCTCAACGATGCAATCTGGTCAGCATCTGAGTCAGCGGGGTGGATGAGCGAAAGGGGAGTATCGCTCATCAGCGGATTCACAGAACTACTGAATGCTTCCTGGGAGGAGAGAGGCGGATTCTGAGAGGGAGCGTTCTAAGAAAAGCTTTGGTAATTACCTTCAGCTCTGAGCCTGCTTTGTGCCGTCGCACACACACTTTTCTCTTTTTTTTTTATTGCGAGATGGGGTGTATTCGTTGACTGTCCACGGGTTACAAGTGTAGCGTTGATATGGAAACTATTTGTGTGAAATTGTTAATTTTGAGGAGCTGGGTCAGGTGTGGGGGGGCGAGCCGAGGCCGCGGCGACCTGAGCTAAAGCCAGCGTAATAGGATCTGGGTTTCTCAATCCTGAACCACCTCGGGGGCCTTGTGTGACTCCTCTTTCTGGAGGATGCAGAAACGAGGCCTAGGAAACAAAAACACACCAAATGCAAGGATTTAGGTCACACAACTCCAAGTTTGAATCTAAAACACTTTGAATTTGTGTTTATCTTTTTGAAGCACTGACTTGCCGCTGACGTCTTGCCGTGTTTCCACGAACCGCAGCTCCTCCACGTTGTCCTCCACCCAGCGGCGAATGAGCGCGGGGTGTCTGGGGTCCACTTCCAAGTAAACCCGGCTGTTTATCAAAGGGAGGATTGAGATGAAAAAGGCTTAAAATCAAATTAACACAACAGGATTACAGGCAGTGGGTGACCTTGATGGAGGCAGCGTCTGCCTGGAACTGGGTTCAGGGGACGCATCGCAGAAAACTCGTTAAACACGCAACATGATACGTGTGTTTTTCAGAGAAGGCCCGTTCTGCATCAAGGTGCCATCAGGAATTAAACCCAGGTGTGTGTGTGTGTGTTGGCTGCCTTACCCTCTGTTTGACAGAAAGTCTGGAGCCAGAGTTAAAATCTGTCTGATCACATTTAGTCCATCTTCACCTCCATCTAACGCGGCGCGATCCTCAAACCTGGAAGACATCGAAGTTATTAAAACTGAGAAAACATTTTCAGATAAACGGGGAAAAAACTATAACTAGCTGGAGTAACGTCGTCCTTTTATTAAACTAAAACATGATGTTCATGAATTTAACTCATCTGAAATAGATTTTTTAATTTTCTTCACACAAGCAGTTTACGTCGGCTTTCATCAAAATGAGGCACGCCGTATTCATCGTGGAGCAAAAGTTGGGAGAAAACGGCAGAGTCAATTAGAAAATATATTCAATTATTGCTGGACAACTATTATTTCTATTTAGTATTAATTTTCCAATCGATGTATACATAATCATGATACAATACTTTCTGATGAAACAAATTTAAACTAAAAGAAAAACTAAACTATAATGAAAAACTTAAAACTATAATCATAATAAAACGAGTCCGCTTGATGCACTTAATTTATTAATGCACCTTTTTCATCTCTGAAAGTATTTCATATTCAGATTTTATCATTCTGCTGATTAAAGGGAACAAAAACAACAAAGTTTAGCCCAAAAAATGTCTCAGCGTTGCCAGATTTAGGCTTAAAGTAATCTTGTAATTCTACCAACATGTTTCCTCTGACTGGACGTAAATCAGCCAAAATGCTGAGAACCAGAGAAAACATGAAACACTTCGGTCAGGAATTAAAACAACACATCGACGAGTTTAACTTTCTAAAGTCTCAGCCGTTTAATTGTTTAATTAAACAAAACAGAAACAAACCTCTTGGTTGAATGAATTCAGTGTAGTTAATTTTTAAACTGTTAATTTTTAATTTTACTACAGTTTTGAACCAGACATAAACCTGTACACACATTTTGTTTTCAAACTCCACTGAAGTTTATTTCACACTTCAGGTTGCAACAAAACAAACTACAAACCATCTTTACAGTGAAACACCTTTAACTGTTTCTTTTTTTTGGTTGTTTTTCATTCATCCATACCGCTTCCCACGCCCCGCTGCAATGGCACTGCGCCCCTCTAGGGGACGCGCCCCACACTTTGGGAACCACTGCACTAGATTATCAACATATTTACAACCCAAACATATAATTTTATTCTGGTTTATCTGGATTTTATTGGACAGACCAACAGACAATTGTGCAAAACTGTAACCCAGTGCAAACATTTGTCTTTATAAGTTATATTTAGTGAATAAAACCCAGAGTAACTCTGGATGAGCTGCAGAGAAACAAGAGAAACAACTGGGCTCTTATAAAGTAAGTAGGCCTGCAACTAATGATTATTTTAGTAATCGATAAATCAATTGATTAGCCTGATTAAAAAAGGCACAGTTTTTCTTTTAAGCCTTTTAAGCAATACTAGAAATACAATAAAAGATGCAAATAAACAAAATCCTTTTTTAAATAAAATGCAGTAACATGGGATTACTTTGTAACAAAGGATGCATCCTAAAAAATATTTCTAACATCAACATGTGGAAATCTCAGCCTTTCTGCTTTTCAATACGGCTGATCCGTTGATTAGTTATTGGATTAACGGATCATCAGCTGAATAGCAACATTTGCTTTACTTTGAACCAGATGAAGTTAAATCTATGCAACTTGAGTTTATGATAAAACATATTTGCAGAAAAAAGTGCTTTATTTTTATTTCAAGTACAAAATGTCTTTTTTTGCCTTAACTGCAGAGCATTTTATTCTTTCAGCAAATACTCTTTTTTTAGAGACTTTATACTCTGTTAATGATTAATCGATTACTAAACTAGCTGGCGGTTATTTCAATAATCGATTAATCCGATTAATCGTTCCAGCCCTGAAAGTAAGAGGTAAAAATAAACCGGAGTTTATCATCAGTCCTGCAGAACTACAGGTCAGAATTAAAACCCGTAATGTTGTCCCGATGCCAAAAACGCTTCAAAATGTCTCATTTATTCATTTTTGAACAAGTTCTGAGTCAGAAACTCAAAGCACTGATAGGAAAATAACATTTAACTTGAGCTGCAATCTGGAAAATCAGAGTTCAAACACAAAATATATAAATCAATGTAATACAGATTGTTTTATCTTTTAAATAATAAGTCTGGAAACTCAAACATTATCTCTTACTTGTATTTTCACCAAGTTGTCTTGAGATTTAAAATAATAAAGGCTATTTTTTTTCCTGACTTCACCAGTTTCTGCTTGAGCAGATAATCTGCTGATAAATTATGGATGATAAAACTGCTCCGTCTGTTAGTGCACGTTGCTTGGTTTTGGCTGGACAGTTTAATTTTTTATGAACTAAATCTGACGTGTTGACGTCTTCACCAGCACAAAAACCTATAAATGCTATTTGTTATTAGTTCGTCTTCCAGGCTATCAGGACAAAAACGGCTCATAATTTAAATCATGTGTCCTTAAATACAGATGATCTGATTTCAAGGTATTCATTGACAAATGGAAATCTATAACTGAGCTGATTTGTTTGCTTCATTCTTGTATGGATGTAATCAAGCATCTACGTCAGCGATCGATGTCAAGCTCATTTTCGTTTTGGGCCAAATCAAGATCATGAATGCTCTTAAAGGGCCGGTTGAGCCAGAATGTATTGATTATACCCGTCAAAAATATGAATGAGTTCTTAAAATTAAATAATATTTCAGTCCCTCCAGGATTTCACGATTGGTTTGTGATTTTCTGCAAAAAAAAATCAAAAAAAAATCAAGAGATTGTGCAACTAATTTGGAAATATTTGTGATATTTGTGCTTATTTATGACTTTTTATTACTCGCTGTACAGATCATGGACCATAATCTGACACCAGTTAAGGGTGAGGCAGCTGTTTAGAACAAGTAAGAAAGTTTTTCACAATTTTTGAGAAAAATTTGCAATTAACTATCGATTATTAGCGCAAAAAAATGCAGGGATTTGTTTTTTTGCTTGAATTTCCACGACAATTCACAAGAAACTGGAGGGACTGCTTGATATAATTAGGCAATAAACTGATAAAAACTGCATTGATTTGATTGATAACATAATATTTAAGCATATTTTTTAATGTTTAGTCTAGAACCTAGAGGGCCAAATAAAAAGCTACGGCGGGCCGAATTTGGCCCACGGGCCTCGAGTTTGACACGTGATCCATGTCTTTTGTTTAATGTTAGATGAATTTCCAGAGAGCAGCTACATCAACCTGTGAGACGCTTCAGTAATCGGTTTTTAAACATTTTCAGATCAAATGTAGAGATTTGTTTGCGGGTCACCTAGAAATTTCCGGCTCCAGGGTTGCCATGTCCTCTGAAAACAGGTAAGGAGGGTTACTGACCAGCACTGAAATGGAGCTAAACAGACCTGGCATCTTTTCTGCGTCTGGAAAAAACCCCACAGCAATAGAGAGCAGAACCTGATAAGTCTGGTTAATTAGAGAAAAAAGCAGCATTTTGTCTCAGTCTGTGTTTTTATACCTTTTATCACATCCATATGATAAACCTTTAGTCTGTCCTGAAGCCCCAACCTGCAGAAGAAACAACAACACAGCAGCAAGACTAAAAAGAAATAATAATAGAAAGAGTAACTTCCAACCTCTGGGACAGTCACAGTTTGTTTACTGTGGCACAATTACCTTGTCGCATTCTCCCGGCTTAAATCAACCGCATCCTGGCTTCGCTCCAAGGCAAAGGCTTCGAGCTGGAGGAGGACAAACCAACACGCCGAGTAAAAAACTCTCTGTTCTCAGGACGGCTTTCTCATAACCTGCTGCTCCCTCACATTGTAAAACACACAAGAATTTCCCCTCACATTTATCACCAGCAAAGGGTTGTTTTTATTTGATCAACATGCGTTTCCATACTTTGCATTTATTAACCAGCGCCAAAATGAAAACGAATCTTCTCATGCAAGTCGGTGTGAAGCACAGAGGTGGCTCTGTTCTTTGGCAGAGCTGGCGTGATGAAAGCTTTTGTGAAAGTTGGGAACACGGCGTCTGGAGCTGCAGGCCGACACACACCCAGCTGATCCGACAGGTTTTAACAAGGAAGTGGTACGAGAAAAAGAAAAATGTGACATCTTAACTCGTCCTTCGAGAGCCTCGGCCGAACTCACGCATTAGCATTCCAGAAACAGCACCCTAATTATGTGAACCAAAGGTGATAAAATACGTCATTAAATGCTTATCAGATGAGATTTATCACTTTATGACATTAATTCCTAATAGAAATATTGGATACAGAATCAAAAAAGGTTATTTCCTCCTCTAGTTATGGTTATTAGATATTTTCTCAAAGCATAAACTATTTTGTTTTAAAGGATTTATCTGTTTGAATCAATTAGAGATGACAGCTTCAATAAACGTGTGTCCTGATCTTTTTTCCCCTCAAATTTCTTAGATGTTTGCTTTAAAAAACCCCAGCCAGTATTAAACTAAATGTAATAATTACTGTTAAATTATTGGCATTGAATGTCTGTGCAGATTACACACCAACAGGATTAGTTGTTTTATTGCACTACTTCTGATAGAAAGTATTTTATTCAGAAAGAGATAAAATTATGTGACTCAGCAGAGCTTTGGGTCTATTAGTCCTAAAATAAACACTGAATGATTCTTTTTTCTGATACTTATGATGAATTGTACACTGTAGCTTATGAAAAGCTCTTTATATGGTTATTAACTACATTTTCCAGATTAGGAATGAATCATTTAAGATTGCAGAGCTCAGTTTTTTTCCACAGTTTCCTAGAAGTCTGCTTGTTACGGAGAACAAAGGAAAACTGAGCCGTGACTAACAGTAGAAAAACAAGTCCAGGATTATTCTTGATCTCTTCTTAGTTAAATAACACGCTGTTCCTGCTTTTCAAATGTTTATTTTATTAGAGGTCTGTCTAATTTTCATCCCTAAAATTAGACAGACCTCTACTTCTTCAGCTACATTTCTCTTGGTTTATTCATTTTAACAGGACTTTTTATTTTTATTACAAGGACTCAGACGTTTTCCACGGTAAAATATGAATGTTCTTGGTTTTCTTGCACACTAAACATAAATATTTTAGTTTGTATTTTGCTCCTGTTGTTAAACAGTGTTGATATAAATGAATGTAATAACAGGAAACTTCAGTAATCAGGAATGCTTTCTCCTTTTGTGAAAGCGTCCTGGAGAAGCAGAGCTTACTGTTTCACTTTCTGACCATGAGCTGACATCTAAATATTTAGCTACAAGTGTCAGCTTACAGACAGAGCATTTAATATGCCAAGGGAGTGTTAGGGAACATTTTCCAACCACATGTGCCAGCTATGCTATAAAGCTACACTGAAAAGACACAATAAATTCTTCTACAGAGCTGCATCTGGTAATATTTCCTCCATTCAGTCTGAAGCGATGCATCCTAGTGGAGATGCTGCTGCAGCAGAGAGACGGTGAAATGAAAAGCCAGAAAGCCTTTCTCTGAATTTCCTGGTGATTCATCCGCAGCTTGCTACTGTGCTTCAAAAAGGCCTCTGAACAAGCCAATTATGCAATTCCTAAATATGCAGCCAGCAGCTTTCAGGAATATGACGCATGACGGTGAGGCTAACAAGCTGCTTCTTCTTATAACCACAAAGTTCACCTGAGGGAGGCTCTTCAGCAGGCTGAGAGAAATGGCACCAGAACCGCAACCCACTTCCAAACACGTTGGCGGCGTCTCTGTGGACCCAGGATGATTCTGCAGATCTGTGAGCACCAGTTCAACCAACTCCTGCACCAAACAAAACATAGATAAACCCAGTTTAAATTTTTATGAAAACACAGCCCTGGAAAAAATGAAGAGCCCACTGAACTGAACCCCTTTGAAAACCTCATGGTTATTCCACCAAATGTTGATTTCTGAGTTAAAACTTTCATATTGTTGTTTCTAAATCAATATGAACTTGTTTTCTTTGCATTATTTGAGAAATGTTGTCAGAAGTTTATAGTATAAAAGAACAATGTTCATTTTACTCAAACATATTCCTAAAAAAAGTTAAAACAGAGAAACTGATCATTTCAAGTGATCTCTGAAACTATTATGAAACTCTTATGAAACAGCTCCTCTGGCTTGTTTGTTAGCTCCCAGTGCTAATAAATCGATCAGAGCCTCTGTCAATCATGCTCATGTAATCGCTGCTCTTCCCTCTGCTTTCCTACAGCTTCTCCCTTTTAGCAGAATCTGCCATGAACTTTAGCCACCGAAGTAATTTTGGAACAAAATAACTTTTATTTAAACATTTCTGAATATAAAAACCAATTAAACATTTTATTAAACATTTTTGAAAATGTGCATTTTTACGTTTACAAAGTTAATCACAGCTCTAGAGTGTGATTAATCTCATGACATTTCTAATCAGTTGACAGCACTAATAAATACACACATATTTACATAGATTGGCTTTCAAAAGTATTCATATAGTAACTACATTACAACCACAAACATAAATATATTTAATTATAAATTTATGTAAAAGACCAACACAAAGTGAAGTACAATTGTGAAGCAGAAAGAAAGTCATACATGATTAAAAAAAAATAATTTTTTTAACAATTAAAAAAACTGAAAGGTGCGGTGTGCACAAGTCCAATGAAATATGTTTATGTTTTTGGTTGTAAAGTGACAAAATATGCAGAAGCTGAAGAGGTATGAATATTTTTACAAGCTGCTGTCCAAATCTGCTCCCAATAATTGATAACTTCTGTTAATTATTCATTGTTTTACTATGAATGTTGCTACTAGTTTTTGTCTGTTTTAATATGCGTGTGTCCAAAGGTTTCATGTCTGTAAAAACAAAGTTGATAATAAATGAAGAGGCGTGTTCCAGCGTGAAGTCTTTTTGTTTTTATCATCGCTAACCTCGGTTTCAGGCCTGGGTATGAAAACAGGAGGCCTCATCTTCAACGTCAGGTCTCTGAAGTCCCACTCCTCAATGATGAACTGCACCGGCATTCTGCACATCACAAACCCAAACCTCCTGCAGAAAACTATCACTTGTGATTTCACACAGAGATTTCAACAAGGCACTCACCTGGAGAGACGTTTGGAGCAGAGCCGCCACACCTGCTGCGTTTCCTCTTTGCTGAGGAACTCTGCTAACCTCTGCTGCTCGACATTTACTATCTGGAAACAGATCAGTGAGAGATGCTATCGCTGTTCTGGAAGGATTAAATAGGAAACAGAGGAAAGAGTGACTCACTGTTTTCGCTCCAAGCAGATGAGCGATGATGTATTGGCCTGACTGTTCAGGCTCCGTCACACCGTTCTCTACAAAGTGCCTCTTCCAAACATCCAGAGCCTGAAGCGCCGTGATCCGGCCCGCAGGAAAGGCCGGAGCGCTGCATGTGGGTCTGGTAAGGCAGTGGCAAATCTGAAAAAGGAGTTTTATTAGTGACAAAATGAAATATACCAATATCAAGATCTCCAATGTAGGTGGTACGTTTACTGAGCTTAAATTTGTATCATTATACTTTGTAGTACTATTGACAATAATAACTAGTTATTGATTCTTTTTTTCAGGTAACTTTATGAATATCACAGCTCTTGGAAAAAAATTAGCATCACTAAACTGCACATAGTAACTGCATTAATTATATTTTCAGATTTATTGATACTCTTGTTGAACAAACAGTGAAAAAATTATCAAAACTAAAAATATATATTTTTTCAAACATCAATTATTCGCAATTCATTATAACAATAAATCAAAATTCTCACGATAAGACATATATTACAATAAATGATAAACGATACAGTAAATGCCAAACCCTACTTACAAATGCAAAAACAATAAAAAAATAGCTTATTAAAATTACTAAAATATGGGTAAAAAGCTGCTACTTTTTAATTTAGGATGAAGCTGAAAACTGATTTTTTGATCAAAAAATTTTTTTTCATTTAAAAGCATCACCAGCACATACAACAAGGAGAAATGAGCCAAAGCAGAGTGAAAACCTAAAACAGCTAAAAATAATGTGATGGTTTTTTATCAATATTGGAATGAGGACAAAAACTGAATGATAGATGCATTTATTTCTAACACTGTGCTGTTTCCAGTCAGTGTGTAATGTAATTCTTTGGTTGTCTATTGTTATTATTCTAACTGGCATTTTGTTTGAGTAGAGGAAAGACGTTAAAAGGGAAATAAAAGTGTTTACTTCTATCCACTCCTTTTCAGAGTGATGAATAACAGACAAAGGGGATTTTTTTTGCTGACTCTGCAAAAAAACTTTAATTCTTATTTTGCTGACTCTTTCCATCTGATTGTTTTGCTTTTGTGAATAGCAAACCCTAATCCCTAAGATGAACTTCCACCTCTTTTCCTAAATGTTCTTGCAGGGTTCACCATTTTCACCTCCCAGTTTCTCTGTTCTTGGTAAAGAAAGCATCCCCACCACACCAGGCCGCCACAACCATATTTCAGAGAAGGGATTGTGTGTTTTGGGTGATGTTCAGATGTGCAGCAGAGTAGAGTGCTGTTTTGTAACCAGATGAGCTGCTTCATATGATCCGTCAGTATTTATCATCTTATGACTGATAAGTATATATGAAAGTTATGTGCTAAAATGCATATATACACATATAGTTGCAAATATCCATTTTATTTTTCATTTTGATCAGTCTTACCGTGGCATTTAGTCTCATTTCAGAAGTCAGGAGCACACCAGGCTAAATAAATCCTCCTTCAAAATACAGAATAACGATGTTTTCATCATGTACGTTTGACTTTATGTGTGATTTTAGCAATTTTAAATGGGAATAAACCTAATTTATTCCTAATCAGAAATTTATTATATTTCCCAGACATCTTAAAATGCCTTTTCTTGATGTCTTATATTACTTGACTTCTCCAGGATTGCTAAAAGTGATGTGAAATATCCAAACATGAAGCTTTTCATAGGAAGTAATGTCTTCTCCACACGCTTTAGTTCCTCTCTGTATCATATAATTAGAGCTTAGTAATGCAGGGTATTTTTATTTTGCACATTATTATTACGTTAATAATAAAAGCATTTTGTATGTTTATATAATATTCTGCCTGCGTCATTCACAGTGATGTGCTAAAACACATTCATTTGTCTTCTGCTTTGTTCACAGTATGTTCAGCTGGGCAGTTTATACAGCAAACACGGAATTACCTTTGCCCCACTGCGCCTGCGCTCCAAATAGCATCGGTAGCTCGAGCTAAGGGTCCGTCTCCACCACATGGTCAAATAGAAAAAGCGTCTGGATCTTTCTTCAGTTCTCAGTTTTCATTCCCATCTTAAAGCGAAAACAAGATAACCGATTATAACTCTGAAAAACATTTCTAAACCCATAAAACACTCAGACAGTTACAAAAACTGATAGCAAGTTTGTTGTGCGTCCTACGTATGTAGTAAACACCACTTACGTCCCTATGACGCAAAAACGTTTGTACCCTACGTAGGAAGGAGAGGCGCTCCCTTTAAAGACTGTGGTAAATCTAACTTTTAAAGAATTGTTGTCTCGTAGTTGGGTGTCAAATAGCTTAGAAAACTTTAAAAATTGTGTCTAAACTCTTACATCACATCACTTTAGTGTGAACTATATGAAAAATCCAACTGTTAGCTTACAATTCCGTAACTTGAAGGAGACATTTCCATCCTACTGGAGGACAGAGTGGGACCATAGACATTAAAAAACCACTAAGAGCAAATATAACAGTTCAACGATTAAAATATGTACTTTTCTGTAACCAATTTGAGTCTTCACATGTTCCTGTTCTCTTGAGTAGAGTGTTTAAAAGGGTAAATTCCGTGGAGACCCTGAACGCATCAGTGTTGTCTCGTCACTTTGGACAGTTAGCTGAATTTTGCAGCGTTTTTACATGGTTTAAACAACAAGACGACGCCACTTATCTCTGTATCACTTAAACATCACTGTTATGTAGATGTCGTACAACTTTGGAGCTGTTTGTAGTTTGTTTTAGAAGAACTCACCTGCTCGTTTTTAACGTTACTGCTAGAAGCTAGCATAACACACAGGGGGGTAGGGGGAATCCAGTAATCTTCATTTCAATTTAACAGGTTACGTGTTGAACATGACAACTCGAATAGAGTGCATATTCTTCAGTGAGTTTCACCCCACTCTGGGTCCAAAGATAACGTATCAGGTAAGCACGTTAAAGCAGCCAGCCCATCTCGTAACTTTTAGATGCATCATTCCCCTCACACACCTGAGTCAAATGAATGACTAATTATCAGGCCTGTGCAGAACTAAATTACATACTTATTACAGGTGTCGGAGAAGGGATACATTTAGAAGTTGTAGGATTGTAGTTCTAGACTTTGACAACCCTGTGCTAGCCAGACTTTTCTGTAAAATCAGCCACTTGATGGTTTGTCTCTAAAGAAGCTATACCGTGATCAGTTTTTCTATTTGTTGTTCTATTTTGTTGTTGCCTTAAAGTAGTTTAATGTTATTTTTACTCTTTAAATGCTTCCTTTTTCAGATATCCTCCAGAAAAAAGAAGAGTTGCATGTGAAATCACAGCAAATGTTGTGACGATAAAACACAAACAAACCATTTGGAAAAGTACCAGCTCAGACTGGATTGGCTAGATTTCATTTTCAAATATCTTTAATGGTTTTATCAGTGATGATAGTGCACAGAAACCAGTCATTTGGAAAAATAAGCAAACAGGAATCTTGACAAATTTGTACCAGTTTACATTCTGAAAATGGTCAATATTACTTTTTATCTCACCTTCTCCATTCATAGGAACATTGATTGGCTCAAAGACATAAGGTTGATACTCCTTTAACTCGTATTCTGTTAGCATCTTTGAGAATATAAAAACTGCTAAATGTCTCATCTAAGCAAATAAAACAGAGGCTAAAAGACTAGTGGGAACTTTTCTGGAACAAGAAATAACATAACAAGAAAGAACATAAAATTAAAGCTGCAAGCAGCCTCGGGCGGCCCTCGCAGCCAAGCGCCGCTCCGGCCTATCAGCCACCGCGGGGGTTCACGCACCGCAGCCCACCCGCCACCGCAGAAGCTGTAGCGCATTTCCCAGCAGCGCCGCCCGCTCGCCACCGCAGACGCTCTCACGCAGTTTCCAGCACCGCCGCCCACTCGCCACCCCAGAAGATCTCATGCATTTCACACGCCCGTCCACCAGGCGTTACACACCGACGCGTTC